>JARFJB010002029.1:555000-780000 GCA_036346205.1 Vesta saturnalis
AAGTATCTCTTTGCTTTATAGCAATCAACTCTTTATAAAGAATTATTAATTATTTATTGGAATAAATATGAAACGTAATTAACGTAAGAAAAACTTATGCTTGTACAGGGTGGCCAACTAAGAATTCGAGGTACTGTATCTGGGAAACTATCCATCGTAGAGGCTTGCGCAAAAAAAAGTTATTACTAAAACGGCCAATACAAAAACCTGGAAAATATTTTCATCTTTCTGAAATGGCCGCTAGGGGCGTAACTGCAATCTTGAATCTAAAAAGTGATGTTTCTGTGAATTCTGTATATTAACCTAATAAAAAATAACTGATCTTTAAAGTCGAGTATAATCTGAACTTTTTTTGTTTGGCACTTTTTGACGTATGTCTAAAAATAAAGTGGTGGGGTATTCAAAGGTTTCCTTAAATCACCCCGTATCTTCGAAACGGCTAAGCCGATTTTAACGAACTTGGGCGCGTTGGAATGAGCTATTCTTGGGCTACAAATGTTATAATATTTGAATTTTTGTTAGTTTCACATGTCGTCGCTAGAAGGCTTTGTTCGACATTCCGACAGAAAGGTTAATTTTCGCAAAAAATTAAATGCATTGGTATAACTTTTTTCATGAACAAGTAGCTAAATGATGCCTAAACAAGCTCGCGAAAACTGCATCTCGATATCTTGTTCCTAACCTAAAATATCGGCAAAAGAAAACTTTATACGAAAATCCCTTAAATTTTTTTTTTTAACTATATTTTTCTGGAATTGTGTCTATTATGTAAGTTGTGGCCCTTAAAAGGACCTATTTAAAGGGGGAAGGTTTTTAATGCCCCCGTAAATGCTCGAAATGCTGACCATCACGCTCTATGCATTGCTGAAGCCTATCATGACTAGACAAAACTGCAGCTTCAATTTCGGCTCTCGGTATGTTACGTATTGCGTTACGAATCCGATTTTCATATCTTCTCTAATAGTAAGTTGAGTCCGATTCAGAAACACGATGTCCTTTAAGCCCTTAAATCGAGACAAGTTAAGTCTGGCGATCGCGGAGGTCATGGAAACAGACTTCCTCTTCCAATCCACCGCTGTTGAAATACTGCATTAATATGCTCTCGCACATTAATTTCAAAATGTGCCGGGCGACCATCCAACTGCAAAACAATTTTCGCCTTGTTTCCAGATGCACATCTTCCAACAACAACGGTAATTGATTGGCCAAAAAGTCAAGAAATACATTGCCATTAGGGGTTGTTCGAAAAAATATGGCCCAATAATTCTACCTCCCAGTATGCTACACCATACATTTAAACTCCAACGTCCTTGTCGCTGAACTTCACACAACCAATGGGGATTTTCTGCAGACCAATAATGCATATTGACACTCTTGTCACTACTGAAGGTGGCTTCATCGGTCCAAAGAATTTGAAATAAAAATTCTCTATTTTCACGTATCATGCCTAACATCCAATGGCAATAGTCCAACCTTCGATCAAAATCTTCCTATTTCAAGGCCTGATGCAAAACGACATGATATGGGTGCATTCTTAAAGTAATTAAAAAAAGTTTAAACGAATACCTATATATTTTGATGGCCATTAGAGCTTACCTATGGTCCTTTAAAATATTTTGAACCGTTGTCCGTGATATGCCCAACTCAGTGGATAATGCTCTTGTGCTAACATGAGGATTTCCTTCAATATAGATGCACGGTTAATATTATGTATGTTTTGTTTAGGTGTCTGTTTCCATTGTCTGCTTCTATTAATTGTATTTTTCGTATGTATCCATAGTAAATATACATTTAAACAAACAAAAATAGGCCTTTCGTATAACTTTTAGCATTGCGTACTTGCCCGTAATAATTTCAAAAGGGTGATTTTATTCTGGTGAATAAATTTACAAACATTTCTAGGTAACCGAAATTGAAGATGCAGTTTTGTATACCCATAAGAGGCCTCAGCAATGCACAGAGTGATGGTTAGCATTTAAAGCATTTACGGGGCATTAAAACCTTCCTCCTTTAAAACGGTCCTTTTAGGGCCACAACTTACAGAATAGAAACAATTCCAGAAAAATATAGTTAAAAAAATAAAAATTTAAGGGACTTTCGTATAAAGTTTTCTTTTACCGATATTTTAGGTTAGGAACAAGACATCGAGCTTGTTTAGGCATCATTTAGCTACTTGTTCATGAAAAAAGTCATACCAATGCACTTTTTTTGCGAAATTAACCGTTTCTCTCTGAATGCCGAACAAAGGCCTCTAGCGACGACATGTGAAACTAACAAAACTTCAATTATTTTAACATTTGTAGCCCAAGAAAAGCTCTTTTCAACGCGCCCAAGTTTGTTAAAATCAGATTAGCTGTTTCGAAGATACGCGGGGTGATTTAAGGAAACCTTTGAATACCCCCACCACTTTATTTTATAGATACGTCAAAAGTGCCAAACAAAAAAGTTCAGATTATCCTGACTTCAAAGATCAGTTATTTTTATTAGGTTAATGTAGCAGAATTCACAGAAACATCACTTTTTAGATTCAAGATTGCAGTTACGCCCTAGCGGGCATTTCAGAAACATGAAAATATTTTCCAGGTTTTGTATTGGCCGTTTTAGTAATAACTTTTTCCACAAGCCTCTACGATGTATAGTTTCCCAGATACAGTACATCGCATTCTTAGTTGCCACCCGGTACAATGTTTTAACTGTAAATCATTAAATGATAGTCACAATTTGGATAAGACCTCCATTTGACGTGAAAATGATCAACCGTCACATGCACGAGCCAATTGTAATTCAGTACGTTCTAGGACAACATCTGATAGATTCTGGCATCCACTGTTCGACGATGATGGCTGATTAAAAATCATTTTCGAATTGTTAATGCTTTCTTCTATATATTCATCTGAAGTCGTGTTTGATCGCCATCCTCCATGATTTTGAGCCTCCTTAGCAAGCAAGAAAAGTAGTTGATGTTCGACGTGGACAGTGTCTAGTGTAACCGTCTGGGTTGGGTAATTTCAAATAATGGGCTATCTTCTTCGGCATCTTGCATGTGGATCCCACTGGTTGCACTGTACATGTACTGTTCATATAAAATATGAACAATCTTGAGTGATTGGTATGTTTTGGACGCAAAGCTTACATATTTCCTGTAAAACTCAATCTCATTAATTCCTCTCATTTCCGTCATACGTTTCTTGCTTGTCTTAGTGTGATGCAGGGTGACAACCAAAATAGAGCCGGTATCCTCGATACCGTCATTTAACTTTCTTAGCTCCTCGCTACGACATGCCCCATACAGATCGAAAATTAACGCCACTTTAATCGTAAGAAAAGTATCGTCATCCTGTCAAAGAATTTTGATTTTTTTGCTTCATATCACTTTACTCTTTAAATATAACTGTAACTTCCCATAATTCAATATATCGACGTTTTCTTTCACTGTCAACATACTTTTCGACATGGAATATGTCGACCACAGCGTGGAAGATTTCAGTCTTTCAACCTATAATCAAATTTAAAGATAAAACTTAAAGTAAATAAATAAATGTATTCAGGAGAACTAACCTTTTCATGAATAAAACCAAGCATAACTTCTTCGTGGATATCCCTTACATTCTTTGAAGTCCTCCAAGAATTGAAGATATTGTAGGTCTTCTCATATTTATCTCGTGATTTCAATAATCTAGCAACAGCTTCAAGCGCTAATGCCGATATTTCAGGATGATTTTTATTATTTATTTCCATTTTCAGGCGATAACACTATATTTTCTCTTCATACTGGTACATGTTGTATTGGAACGCAATTGAGAAATAGATATTTATGTGGAATTAAATTGTATTTAATTACTATTAGTTACGGAATTCCACGAAATAAGGTTATTTATAGTATAAAAATTAAATAATTATTTTATTAAAACAAAATCCAGTTATGTTAGCACGATTTTAAAATAAGTTCAGTTTTTACTAACATCTTACTCGTGTAGATAGAATTCAATCGGTGAAAGTAGGACACAGACACCATCCTCCACTTTTTACGTCACAAGCCCCGCTCCTGGGACGCCTTCCCTCCACTTTTAAATGCCCACGTGGGGATAGTTTTTTCATCTGAGAATAAAAAAGATTTAACCTGTTATTAATTAGGATGCGTTTTTATCAAAGGAGATTGCATAATTTTTATTACATTTCTTTTAATCCCATCTACAGGGTGTGATCTAATTTATTGATGCACTGGGGCTGTATTCTAATAAGGAGCCGTAGTCTTGTAAGACGGAATCTGTTCGGATTCTTAATATGTGTTTATTATTATTAAACAACTATACAACTTCATTTAAATTAATTAGAAAGTAGCAATCAGTTGTCGACATAGCGTTAATTAATGTATTTACAAATATATTAAAATTTGCTGCTGCAACAAAACATTAAGATCTAAATTAAATATTAGATGAAATAATAATAACCATTTTACCCTGATGCAATAGCGCTTTCTTTATATCCCCACGTGGGAATCGTATTTTGATATATTTTGTAAAACTAATAAACTGGATTATTTTTGATATTAAAAAGCTAATCAAAATAAAGATAACATGTACAATTGATTTTAAATACGCTGTTAAATTATATATATATATATATATATATATATATATATATATATATATATATATTATTACAATAATAATAATAAAACAGTTAATGCTTATTTCGTAATCAGTTAATTAACTTGTTATACAAAAATGAATTACGATTTCGCAATTGGACGTAAACAATAATAATAAACACCGTTATTTTACCTACATGTATATATCGGGCTATCACAGGCTATATCAGTTAGAGATGCAATGCAATTGCGAAGCTGTTATAATTAAATTAAATTACTAACTAACTTAGAATAAAATGTTTATCAAACTCTTCGTGTAAACCGTCAACAGCCAAAACCATATATATATATATATATATATATATATATATATATATATATATATATATATATATATATATATATATATATATATAATTGCATTGTTACGCTAAATTATATGTAAACCCTACATTATGAGGAGAATGGCGTCATTACTGCGCTGGCGTAGTAAGGCTAAAACAGAAATTTTGGTTTTTATCGTGTTCATGATACCGGAGACAATTGAAATTGTTATGATATACTAAGTTATGTTGCTAGTTAATATTGCCGTTGTCATTGTTTTCATAACTTCCCTGAGAATTTATTTTTACGGAAATATAACCTCAACCAAAATTCTAATTATTTCTAATACCAATGCAGTCACTACTGTTCTAGTAAAATGTAACTAATGTAGAAGTTATTTCAAACAAAGTAGTGCCTTTTGAAATTCTAAAAAACGTTAATAAGTGCCCTTTTAGGTGAAATTTAAAATCAACAGCGTAGTAGTGCACATTATACATATATATATATATATATATATATATATATATATATATATATATACATATATATATATATATATATATATATATACGATGAATAGTGAGCTGAATGTATCTCACATTCAAGGTAATGGTGATGATTCACAAAGAGGAAGAAGAGCGATGAGGTATAGGAGAAGGACGAGTCTCAAAACCATAATGATGATATCGATGAATCACGGTTCAAGTAGAGAGAAGACTGATAAAGAATGTGATTAAATAAATGATGTATTGTTGTTTATAATAATAATATATTTTCAAATGCTAAGTTTTTCTTCAATTTTATTAATATACTTGTTTTCCTAACGGTATTTGAACCTGCACTAACAATTCTGCAGTTAATGCGAAAGGGCGGTTAGATAGGTAACTACAATAAGTGTGAGATTGACTTTATTTTACACCCTGTAAGTTAAATTATACTTCTATTTTTTAATTGCTGATGTTGTATGATTAGGTTAAATCAGTTTGGTATTTTTGAATTGTGGTTGGTTAGTTTTAGCAAAGTGTAAGTTAGCCCAATCAGTATTTCTGAGCTGTAAGCTAGTTTACGCCGGCTGTAAGTTATGATTTCATTGATTGAGATTGATTTGGTGGATTGATTGATTGATATTGATCTGATTGTTTGATTTGATCGAACGTGATTTGTTTGGAATTGATCTGCTTAATTTGATTTGATTAATTGATTTGTATGTTTGAGAAAAAACGATAGAGACGAACACGATCAACCCTATTACAGAAAACATTCATTAGTCTTTACACCACTAGATGGCACAAGAAACATTTGCAAGTTTAAAAATATATCACTAGATGGTGCCACAAACGAAACCCTAATTAGCTCTAGAAATATAACGCTAGGTAGTGCCAGCTTTATTACAGGCAATATTCATTAGTCCATACACAACTAGATGGCTACATAAATTCAAAATTCGCAACAAGGGGCCACGACAGGAGGCGCAGACCTAACACTAGTTCCTATATTTGTCTTATAAGTTATAATTAGGGCCCTTATAAGAATACTATTTCCAGCCAGACATAAGTGGTGTTGACTTAAAGGTTAAAATTGTACGATCAAGAGATATTTTTAGTCTAATGGCGGCACACGGTTCAAATTACGAGACGCGGATTATGTACGTAAAATAAAGGTGTTTATTATTATTGTTTATGTCCAATTGCGAAATCGTACATTCACTTTTGTATAACAAGTTAATTAGCTGATTACGCAATTACCATTATCTGTTTTATTATCATTATATATATATATATATATATATATATATATAAATTTAACAGCATATTAGAAATCAATTGTATATGTTATCTTTATCTTGATTAGCTACTTTAATATCAAAAATAATCCAGATTATTAGCTCTACAAAATAGACCAAAATACGATCCCCACGTGGGCATGTAAAAAGCGTTATTCCGTCAGGGTGGAAATGTTTATTATTTCATCTAATATTTAATTTAGACCTTAATGTTTTGTTGCAGCAGCGAATGTTTAAAACATTTGTCAACGCATTAATTAACGCAATATCGACCACTAATTGCTACTTTCCAATTAATATAAATTGTATAACTGTTTAATAATAATAAACACATATTAAGAATCCGTGAACAGATTCCCGTCTTACAAGACTACGGCTCCTAATTAGAATACAGCCCCAATGCATAAATAAATTAGATCACAATCTGTAGGTGGGATTGAAAGAAATGTAATAGTAATTAATAACAGATTAAATCTTTTTATTCTCAGGTAAAAAAATACTACCCCACGTGGAAATATAAAAGTGGAGGGAAGGTGTCTCAGGGACGGGCTTGTGACGTAAAAAGTGGAGGAATAGTGTCCGTGTTCTACTGCTGAAGTTACCATGATACAAACGGCACTAACGGTGAAATTGTGTGCATAAGTTAGATCTACGTTTGTACCGGTTAGTGTCATCGTTTTAGCAAAACAGATTGCTATAGAAATCTGGTAATTTTACGTATTTTATAGGATATCACAAAATGTATCGAATTCTGTTAAAGTTATATAAATATATAAATAAACCAAATGTTTTCACTGAAATACGCAGTCGGAACACTGATGACGACATCAAAGTAACTAAATGTAGATAACAAACGGGTCTTTTTGAATAATGTAATTTAAACTTATGCATAATTCGGCGCTGATCATGTACCATTTTGCACCGTTGAAACTTCACGGAGCAGGGCACTTTTGGATAAATCATACTTTATTTATTCCATGATTAGGCGCCAATTAGGTACCATTTTCGCCGTTAAAATAAAATGTACCATTATAGGGAAGAAATTATTGTAAAATTACTCACTTCTAACTTAACAGCCGTCAACTTCTGCATAAATCAATTTTTCTTATGCAGTAATTAGGCGCCAATTATGTGACGTTTTGAGCCGTTAAAATAAAACTTTGCTTTACTTTACTTAGTAAATCAGTTACTGCGAAAATTACCTCGGCAGGATTAACTTCATAGCCTTAGGAATAAATTGATCTCTACTTTTTGTTTACTTATAGTATTCCCGAACTGGCTAAGATTTGCCTAACGTGCTAAAACGCTCAGGAACACTGGGAGAGTTTAGGTATATTGTTTGGCTGCCGAGAAATGTTTATGAATGGCTAGCTTAAATTGACTGAAGGCAAAGTTTGGAGGAAAACAGGAACTGGGTAGTACATTCCACAATTAGGTCGCCGTGTGGAAAAATGTAGATTGAGCCCGTTTAGTGTGACACGATGGAATTTTGAGTGCGTAATTATGGTGTGGATGGGCAAACCAAGTGTTCCTAGCGAAGATGGCCTACGAAGGTATTAAGGAGTGTATTTCGGAGGCACACTTGCCATGGTAATAGCGATATAACACGAAAAGAACCGAAACTGTTCTTCTATGCTCAAGAAAATGTAGGTCAGAAGGCAGAGGCGGGTCATTTATAAGCCGGAAAGGTTCGGTGATACGGACATCCCTAACATAGAAATAGAGTTTGAAAACTTGAGTTCTAAGCCATTCATATTTATAGCACGAAATGATCGGTCTTTCTTGGTGGACACAAGGCAACAATGTGTTTGACAGCGTTGAACGTGAGTAGATTATTCTTTCCCCATTCAAGGATACGTTCTAAGTCACTATTGATTGAGGCTGCCATTTTCACCTTTACGTCCTGTCTAGACTTATTGTTGTGGGAAAATTGAGAAGAACTACAATGTAGAGTGCTGTCATCCGCAAAGCAATGGATCGGGTTAGTTGTTGAGGAAATGAGGTCATTTATGTATAGCAGGAAAAGTGTGGGAGCTATCACTGATCATTGGGGTACTCCCGCGTTAATAGTAGTTTCTTTCGAAAGAAGCCATCGATGTATACGTCTTTTGTCAAGAAAACTGGATATCCAATTGATGAGCGAATCGGATAAGCCGAACGACGTGAGCTTGCCAAGTAGGCACTTGTGCCAAACCTGGTCAAAAGCTTTTGAAATATCTAAAGTTACTACTATTGTTTCACCGGACCTCTCTAATGTGTTATTCCAAAGTTGGGTGACATATGAAAGAAGATCACCCGTTGAACGACTCTGTCTGAACCCATACTGGTGGTCGTTTAAGAGTTTATTGGACTCGATGAACGATAGTAGTTGGTGGTTGATGGCTTTCTCTATAATTTTCGACAGAATGGAAGTGATAGCTATTGGTCGATAGCTTGAGGGATCGGTTTCGTCGCCCTTTTTAGGAATAGGCTGGACATTTGCTAACTTCCACGATGAGGGAAACTCTCCAGATGACATAGAGATCGAAAAGGGTTTGGACAATACGGGTACTATCTTGGGGTAGCATTTTTTTGAGAACGATAGCTGGAATACCGTCAGGGCCAGTCGCCTTGTTTGGGTCACGTTTATTGATAATTGATTCCAGGATCTTGTAACTAAAGTGGATTGGTTTAATAGCGTATGGGGTAGGTTCAGGCGACGGCACAGTTTTACCAGAATCATTGAGGCGAAAATTTGATGCAAAGTAATCGACAAAGAGGTTGGCTTTTCAGCAGGATCAGCTACTACAGCTCCGTCGCGAGACGTCATGGGAGGAAAGGAAGATGTACTAAAGTTTTTACTGATGGCTTTAGCTAATGACCAAAATTTACGACCACCCAAAGGACATGAGACTAATTCTTTGCATTTACGTTCTTCAAACATCTTTTTGGCCTTGGTGATGATACTTTTGCAACTATTCCTTGCGGCAATATAGTTGGCGTGATTTTCGGTAGATTTATTTGATTTCCATTTGATATAGAGTTTATGCTTTTGCGATAATGCATCAGTGCAAGCCCTATTAAACCAGGGTTGGGAACGGGCATGACCTACACGATTATGTTTTTTGGGAATGTATAACTCCATACCCATCAGGATAACTTCAGTTATTGAAAGAGCAATTTTTGAAGAGGAGGACCATTTAAAGCAATACTCACGCCAGGGGAAGGTTGTAAAAAATCTCGCAGTTCGCTCCAGTTAGCTGATTTAAAACACGAGTAACGAGTAACAGTGGGATTGGATATACAGAGGAAGTTATTTCGATTAGGCAGTGGCCTGATTGACCAAGTGGGGAAAGGACTCTTGTTTCATACACAAGTGGGTTAGTTGTAAGGAATAGGTCCAGGAGGTGTGGAGTATGGTTAGTGTTGCCAAAGATTCTGGTTGGTTCGGAAATGATGTGTGTGAGATCACAGGATACAGCAAATGCTTCTGTACTGTGACCTGCGGGATTAGTAGTAGATGAAAATGAAGCCAATTGGTATTGTGGGCATTAAAATCTCCCAAAATTGAAATATCGCAAGATGTGAACTGTGATAAAGTAGTCTATTTTCAGACTAAGGTAATCAAAAAGATCTTGGAAGTTGTTATCATTGGGATACCTATACAAACAACAGTAGAATTTTACAAATTGGGGCCCAGAATGTTTGAACCAAATCGCGTCAAATTTGTGGTTTTCCAAAGTGGACATCCTCTTACAACCTACGTTGTCCTTGGTATACGCACATACTCCGCCTTTAAGGCGAAAGTTAGAGTGGAGGTTGTATCTGGGAAATTGCAGGTCAGGCGAATCAGTGCTTCCAGGGGAGACTTGTGTTTCTGATAGAAACAGAATGTCCGGTTGCACTTGTTCAAGGTGTTGTGAACAGCATTAAGATTCGACCTGATACCACGTATGTTGCAGTAATGAATCCGGATGTTGGTACTTTCGATGACCGAGGTCGCTTGAGTCCTGCTCTCCCGGGCATCCGAATGGGGCAGAATTTTATTCCTAGCAGATCTTGTTCTTCTTAGTCTTGATTTTGGCTTTGTTTGTCCCCAGAATCCTTGGGACGGATTGACGAATCGATGTGAGAGTGTGGGCGTCTCGCCCTATGCACCTGGCATATAACATATGTTTTAGAACTCGTCATTTTAAGGGTTTAGCGGTTAAAACGCCACGCTTGGCAACTGCGTGTTGACGAGTACATAAATAATAAAGGAGAAAGTGACCGGCAGGCCTTACCGAGCTCAGAAAATTGGAACACGGATTCACAGCCATTAAATTCTTCATGAATAATTTTTTCTTAAGCAGTAACTCAAAGCTAATTATGCGATGTTCTGCGTAACTAAATAAAGCTTTGCGCTTGCATAGAAAATAAGTTATTGCAAAAATTACATCGACGCGGCTAACTTCACAATCATGAACTTCTGCATAAATCTGTTTTTAAGCAGTAATTAGGCACCAACTATGGGTTGCGCAACTTAAATTAAAATTTTGCGCTCCCATAAGTAATGAGTTATTTAAAGAAATAACATCGGCAAGGCTAACTTTATTTCCTTATGAATAAATTAATCTTTTCTTACGCGATAATTAGGCACAAGTTTCAAGTTGTGAAGTGAGCCGTACCGATGTAGTTTTTACAATAACTTGTTTCTTATACGACGCTTGATGTGTGCTTAACTATTGTACAAGAAAAGATTAATCTATTCATAGGCTATAATGCTAGCCTTGTCAATGTAATGTTTGGGATAGCTCATTTCCTTTTGGGGCGAAAGCTTTTATTACTTCATAAGAAAAATTTAATTTATGCAGAAGTTCACGGCTGTGAAGTTTATCACGTCGAGGTAACTAGTTTCTTATAATGACGTAACGGCGTAAAACGACGCATAATGAGTGCTTAACTATCACACGAGATAATATTAATTTAGTCGTAAGTAAATTGAGTTACCCGGTAATTTTTGCAATAATTATTTCCTATAAATTTTATTGCAGCTGCGCAAATCGGCGTATAATTGGCGCCTAATTGCGGGAAGTTTACGATTGTGGTAGTGTGTCATGGTCATTTTATAGTAACTTTGTTCCTATAAGGGCACAATACAGCACATAACGGCTGCCTAATTATCGCCCAGGAATGAAGAACGAAGTTAGCCTTGTCAATGTAATTTTTGGAATAACTTGTTTCCTCTGGAGTCGCAAAATTTTATTTTATCTCGCGCAAGGAGATGCATAATTGGCCCCTAACTGTATAAGAAACAACTGACTTATAGAGACGTTCACGGCTGTAAAGGAGCAGTTCCAATATAATTTTACAATAACTTCTTTCCTATAAAGGCGCAAAATTTTATTTTGGCGGCGCAACTTGGCGCCTAGTTATTTTGTAAAAAAATTACTTCATAAGGAAAGATTTATTCGTGAGGAAATGAAGTTAGCCTTGTCGATGTAATTTTTGCAATAACCTATTTCCTATGGGGGCGTTAAATTTTATTTCAGCTGCGTAAAACTGCTCATGAGTGCTTAACTATCGCGCAAACGAAGGAAATAAAGTTAGCTTTATCGGTGTTAATGTTAGCAATAACATATTTTCTGTATGGATGCAAAATTTTACTTTAGCTGCGCAAAACGGCACATAATACGCGCCTAATTACTGCATAAGAGAAAGTTGAGTTATGTGAAAGTTCACAGCTGTGAATCAATTTCAATGAGGGCGCCAAATTGTATTTTAACGATGCAAAATGGCGCATAATTTTATTAGTTTTAACGGTATATAACGAATGCTTAATTAACGCGAAGAAAGAATTAATTTATTCATAAGGCTATGAAGCTGACCTTGTCGATTATGTAATAACGCATTTTTCCAAGCAAAATTATCTTTAGCGGTACAAAGAGGCGAATAGTTCGTACCTAATTAATTTATTCAGAGTTTATTGCTGTAAAGTTAGTCGCGTCGATGTAATGGGGGGGGGGGGCAAAATTTCACGTTAAGGGTGTAAAACGGGGAATAATGAGTGCTTAACTATTGCATAAGAAAAGATTAATTTATTTATTAAGTTATTGCATACATTACATTTGCAAGGCTAACTTCACTTCCTATGGCCGCGCAAATTTTTTTAGCTAATCAAAACGGCGCATAATTCGCGTCGAATTATTATAAAAATTGATGTATGCAGAAGTTTACGGCTGGACACCCCAAACGGCCACAATTTCACGTATCAAACAGCAATTGGGTTAAATGCCAGTAAAAATTCGAATGGCCTAACTAACTCAACTGAATGGTCGTGGGTCGGAGTATAGCATCTTAGTGATCGGGTTAATTAAAAGAAGGCACGACCCTATTTTGTATTCTGGTTAAATGTCCGTAAAAACAAGACATGGGCACTGGTAAGATAGGAAGAGGTTAGTGGATTTATCTTACATTACCCCTTTGGGTTGCGCATTTCTCCCATATATGAAAGGTAGTGGTGCTCCAAAACATCAAAGAACAGCTGCAATAAGTTATGAGCGCTTGTTCTTAACATTTTATTCAATCAAGTATCCTGTATGCTGGTTTAACTCATATATTAGATGATTATTCAAGATATTTCCTCCTTTACCCTAGTTTGGTTATTTGCTCTCCACGCTTATTTGTATCGTAAGCTCTTAAAAATTCACATCTAACACCTGCTCGGTTTGATACCTGAGTTCTAAGGATTGTATCTGTGCACATATAACGAAAAATAATGAAAAACACAAATCCTATATAACGTGTTGATCTGAAATAATATTAATAATATAAATGCTCAAAGCGCATCAATTCTGTCAAAGTGACTAAGTTAAAATCATAACTAATATTCTTAAACCTTAAGCTATACACATATTTTAAATATTCACCGTTTTAATTCTTAAAAGCGCTTTCAAAACTGAAGGGGAGGCTATAAATCAATTTTTAATCAAATTTAAATCTAAGTTAACAAGGCTATATACTTCGCTATCGATTGGAACACGGTCGTTAATGTATTCACGCTTATAAAATTCCTGCAAGCGCAAAGAATTAAAATAAACTGTTAAGCATTAAATTATCAATCTAACGAGCCAATTATAAAATGTAAACTGATAAGTGATTGAACAATGTGTTCTAAACTGTAGGTAACATTTTTTACATACAGTTTTTATACAATAAAACACAAAATTTAACAAATAATTGATCTGTATTATAAGTGTTTTGTAACTGTGAAACCACAGTTACAAAACACTTATAATATAGAATAATTATTTGTTAAATTAGTTGAGTTGACAGGCCTATTTCCATAGTGTCTGATTTTTGAGCGCCACATTTCGGAAGCAGATTGTGCTTCCGTCATCAGGCTTAGTCCTGAGGACTGTTTTCGCACTTTAGTCGAATTCATATGTTATGATTTTTCGCAAACACTTGACTACTCTCAGATTCGAACTTGGTACCTTTCACTTACAAGTCTGACACCTTTACCGCTGAGCCACTGAGTAATCCAATATACATTTTTCAGAATTTATATATATATATATATATATATATATATATATATATATATATTTATATTAAATTTTTTCGTGGTTGTGCAGTAGTTTATTGCGCATGTTGCGCCGTAACTTATTATGCAGGTGTACTGCGATTAAACTCTTCGCACATTATTGGAATCCATATGGGTTTCCTTTCCACCCTTGCTTAGCTTATTGGATTTTCTGCTAGTGCGATGTATGTGGCTTCTTTGAGTTTTCGGCGAGTTGTATTCTCGTCCTTTGTCACTATCTGTATATTATTCCATTGGATGCGGTGGTCTTCGTTTCAGACATGTTCGGCGATTCTTGATTTTTCTGTTTCGCCCTTTGCGGACGTTGTTCTTATGCTCCTGTGTTCTCACTTTGATTGCTCTACTGCTCTCTCCTATCTATGCTTTGACGAATTTGCGTGGTAGGTTGTGTACAGAATTCTCGGAATTCAGATCTTCATTGTATGGTGTGGTTGTGGTTAGTATCCCCCTGAGCGTTCTGGTTGATTTGAAGGCAGTGCGTATCTTGTATTTGCTGCCTAGCCTTCATATTTTGTCTGGGGTACCTTGTATATATGGTATTATCGCTGTACATTTCGGTTCTTCTTTTCCGGTTACCCTTTCCATGTTTAGGTTAGGTGTTAGATCGAGGTAGTCATTTTCTTTAAGTGTTTTAGCGATGTTTCCTTTTTCTTTGTTCAGGTCCTCTTGTTTTGAGCATATTATTTTCGCTCTATCGTACAAGTATTATTCCACGCCTAACTTCACGGTGATCGGAATTGTAGTGTAGATACCCCCCTTGTGGATAGGTTTCCTGTAGACACTTGTGAAAGTGTTGTCATTCCTGTGTACAAGTACGTCCAAGAATGGCAGTTTTTGTTGCGACACCAATTCCATATATATATATATATATATATATATATATATATATATATATATATAGTGATAGTGGGGAACTCATCGCTCTTCTACTTGGAAAAAATGTAGTTCTAATGCATATTGTCAGAAGATCCATTATTGTGTTTACCAAGAGTTGCGTGCATTCGCCTAACGTTTCATTCTTTTCCAGCTTGTCTCTTATGATAGTGCCTTATTGGTGGGCACATTTGTGAATAGGCTCACGATGTCGAAGCTTACCAGTATTTCTTCGTGATTTGGTTGGAAGTTTCTGATGGTTTCCATGAAGTACTGCGTATTCTTGACCATAGACTCGGTTTTTCCTAATAAGGGTGTGATGATGCACAGCAAATAGTGTGCTAATGGGTGACAAAGTGAACTTCTACAGCTCACAATTGGTTTCAGAGGAATTCCTTGCTTATGAATCTTTGGTAGGCCGTATAGATGCGGACGATTTCTTTATGGTGGGGTAAGTCTAGTTCTCAGGTAATCGGAGAACTCCCCCTTATGTTTTGCCAGCGTCAGGTATATTTGTCTGTCGGTTGATGGTGTGGGGTCTCTCGGTATTTGTTTGTACTTGCCCCCGTCCAGTAGTTCTTGGATCTTTCTATTGTAATTGTACATATCCATTACCACAGTAGCGTTTCCTCTGCCTGCGGGGAGAATTTTTATCATTGGGTCATTCTTAGCTCTCCTTTCTAGGATAGAGAGGTTAGGTTTAGTTCACCTAGATGAAGCTAAGACTTTTAATACTTCTGTATTCTTCGGCTTCTTCAGGATCGAATTTCGTAGCTGTTTCTTCAACTGCGGTTATTAAATGTATTTTCGGAATATACCTCGGTGTTATCGCATAGTTCAAGTCTTTGTCCAGATCACCAGATGCTAAAGTGCCACTGACTCCCGTATATTTTTCTTCTAGTTATTTAGCTACACAGAATAATTTCTTTTTTATTGATCACTCCAACAGAAACGGTTCTTATAAAATCGATGCTACTAATCGTTGCAGTCCCTAAGAAACTACGGGGTTATTTAGAACCTTTGGTGCTTTACATTTCCCTTCAGCTGTAATCACTGCAACATATCTTTAGACTAACACCCTATCCGCCTCTTTTACTTCAGAACACGATAAACTGCCCCTTAAACTTATTAAATCCGTTCACGAATTTCTCCTCCACCAATATCAAGGCTCATTAGGACATTTCTAACAATTCAATGGCGCGTACTCTTAAACTACTTATGCAAAACTACGTTAGCAAATATCGGGCAAACTATTCCTTCTTAATATTAGTAATATAAAGCTTACTTGCCACCCAATACAGATTTTTTCATCTCACCACGCAAGTTAAGGTCCCGGATGCGGAAGTTTTTACACCTTTTACGCATGGTCCTATTCATCTCAATTTGTACAATTCGACATTAAAACACCAAAGTACTACATCCATTTACGACTACTAAAAGTTCTAAATATATACCCACCAAAGTACAAGTACCTCACCATTCTAAAACTCCTTTGTCAACATTCCCAGCGCACAATCTATAATTAACACTGAAAAATTTTAATTCATACAATCAAACTATACTAAAATATACGATAAGTATTTCTTCACCACCTAAAATGCTATTTCTTAGTCTATAAATGTTACCATATTCTTGATCTACATTGTAAATCTTGCAGAATTTAAATTATAAACAACGTATCAATACCCGAAAAATATCCAGCATTCTTATAAGGCACATTTAGCTCAAAAACTTAACAAAGTGTTAAACATTCAAATATTTCTCAGTCAATATCTTCCAAGAGACAAAATAGCGTATAGACGTAACAATCTTTCACAATTTTTAACTTAATTTCTGCAGGTTTCACTATTGACACATTGATTAAACCAGTGAATCTCAAACTTTACACTATTAATCTAAATTTTAAAGGTAACTGACAGATTTAAAACTTATAAGAGTCCTACTATCTAGCGAAGCTTCCAATGCACGTCGACAACGAAAAGGTAGAATAAACAGTAAGATGGTTGAAAAGTTTGGTATTATATGACATAACGTGGCTATCTATATCCAAACGTTCTTAAACCATTTTTAAATTATACAATAAAAATTATGTCACTATGTAATTAACAGCTCACTTGTTAGTAACCTTTTGTTGCACACATTAAATTGTCAAATATTCCATAAAGCCTCTTTATATTATGGCTGCATATTATTACTGCAGAGTGAGTACCCTTCCACAATAATATTAATTTCAAATTATTATTTCAGACACCAACAGTAACGACAGCAAGTTTAAATGGAAAGTTGGACCAGTCTGGTGGACAATTAAAATTTGGATGGATCAAAGGTGTGCTGGTGCGATGCCTCCTCAATATTTGGGGAGTGATGCTTTTTCTTCGTTTGTCATGGGTTGTAGCGCAAACAGGTGTAGGTTAGTATGATAGGAAAGGAAAAGGAAAAGACTACGTATTTCATTCCCTCCCCCAACGGGTGGGCGGGCTGCTCGAACTTTCCTAGCTCCTTCAGCCACAATCACGGATTCCCAGCATACATATATACTTTACGTGTATATGAATGGTGGGATTAAGGATGGGTGTGGTCAGGATAGGATCGGAAGGAACGGAGTTAGGGTTCTGAGGGGGAAAATACTACCCTAGCATTCGCCTAAGTAGCCGCACATGGTGTGCATATATACAGTGACCATGCCGCTACATATGTATAAGGAAAACCCCCTGAAAAAACCTCATACAAGGTGGGTGCTAACGGGAATCGAACCCATAACCTCCCGAATGCTAAGCAGGTTGTGTCACCACTACGCTACCAGCTCGGTATGTTAGTATGATATAAAGCAGTAGACCAAATTTTGTGATTTGTTTATTTTATTTTTGTAGAAACACTTTGATTTAATTAAATTTAAATGTCAAATCACGCATATATTTATACTAGTATCAAGAGCGGCCGATTGTTTTATTCTTCTTTAGATCAATAACATATTTCAATAAACTATAATTTTATTGAGTCTATGGATCAACATCAAATTTCTTTAGCCGTCAGAAATTGGCCAATCATATATTTAACTCGGGTATTAAAGCACTGGTTTAATCAATACGTTTTTTTAAGTCAAAATTCAAAATAAATTTCTAAAAATTAATTGTTCTTTATGCCAAAACAAAATAGAACGAAATAGAAAGATAAAATTTTGAAAAAAATAACGTGTTGCTACACTGTTGATTCAGACGTCTTGGAATAGAACTGATTAATCCAGTGTCGCTTTCTTAGGTATGGTTTCCTTGGAAACACATTGTTCATGTCGGAGGTCATCTAATGTGAGTGGAAAGTTTAGTAAAACCGTTTGTTTTGCGCTCATCATATCGCATACATGTTCGATAGGGAATGAGTCGAGTGATCGATCTGACCAAGACAAAACGTTAATAACAAGTTTTTCTAAGAATTAAAAAAAAATCTGACCGGTGGACTTCGGCACAACACTTTCTCGTATAAGGAGACTAACTGTTGCCCGCAGTAATTCCTAACTCCGTATAACTTGCAGTATAATAAGATATACTTACCTACAAAATTATTTTTTTCTTATTCACCCTGTATTTTTTTTACATATTTGGATAGCATGAGAAATTAACTTTAAAATAACTTGTTGAAACTTTGATATAAAATATTAAAAAACTTAAAAATATTTTTTCTTTATTTTCGGCAAAACCGGAAGCGCCAAAATTTCTAACTCCGGTTAGAGATCTTATAAAGCCCATTATACGGGTGTCCAGCAACTCTACGGACAAACTTTGCGTAGTGATTCTAGTACCAAAAATAAGAAAAAAAGTTCATATAAACCCAGGTCCGGAAACGCTTCGTTTAGGACCTGCAGGGTATGAAAAAATTTTATTTTCCTCGGTTGATCTGAGAGGCATCGACCAAGTATACCTTTTTTGCTTAGAACTGAAAAGGGAACAAACTAATTTAAACGGAATGTCAATATACCGGGTGGTAAAAAAGTTAAGGTCAATTAACTTTTAGCATACCACTGCAGATGGTGCCCTCTGCAGGCAGCATCAAAATAAATAAAATATTTAAGTTTCTCGACCAAATTTCAGGACCATATTCAAATTTTTTCGCAAAATATCGCCATAAAACCGAGGAAAATAAAATTTTTTCACACCCTGTAGGGCCTAAACGAAGCGTTTCCGGACCTGGGTTTATATGAACGTTTTTCTTATTTTTGGATCTAGAATCACTACGCAAAGTTTGTCCGTAGAGTTTCTAGACACCCCGTATTTTCGTCATATGTGTGTAAATGCACAAATAAAAAAAATTACCAGATCTGTTTTTGAGAAAATCAATTTTGAAAAAAAGGGCAATCTTAACCCCATAATTAAGGGCAACATTTTATTTTTTCAAAAATATTTACAAAGTTGCGATTTTCAAATTGCAAGTAGCTTTTATGGTTCCTTAGTGACAGCGTAATGTTCTAAAATCGCCATATTAATTGATTTTTACGAAAAGCCAGTTTTATACATAATTTTCAGATATAGGGCCCATGTCAAATCTCATTAAAATCGATCAAATAATCTCGGAGCCACACACAGACAGACACCAAAAATTTTTTTTGCGAAATCGATGTTTTTCGACTCAGGGAACACGAACTCGAAAAACACCAAACAAAAATTTCAAATTTTTTTTGCGAATGCAATAAAAAAGCAGATAACGTGAAGACCAGCATTATTCTGCTATAAAATGGAACGATACAGTTCCTGAATGTATGCAAGTAGAAGCTAGCGATGAATAAAGGGCTGGGGAGACGTATCCTAATAAGTAATTGCTCCCCATACCATTATACCAACTTTATGGTCCACATACCTTTCCTCAGAAAATTTAGTACTTTGCGTTTCATTAAGCCCTTATTAAGGCATCATTCATAGTCAAACAATATGAGGTTCATCCTGGAAAACGACCTGATGCTATTCTTTGGTACAATGTTTAGTTTTCCGTGGTATAAAGACGCAATTTGAAATTAATCTTAATAATTCAAAGCTTATAAAATAAGGGGCATAATACTTACTCGCAGTAATTTAATTCTCATTAATATTATGGCCGCTTAATTGTATCTCTACGTGGTGTTATTTTTTTGTATGAAATAGGGCGGGATGTGATCAGTGTTGAGTCATGGAGGCAAACAGTAAGATAAATTTATAAACTTTGTGGTATGCTGGTTCTGCTCTTTTATTATTATTTGGAAAAGAACCACAAAGAAAAACTCGACAATAAATTAATAGAACCTATATGAGAATTTTGAATAAATTGGGTGTAATTATGAGCCAATAATATCCTAACCATGCCTATTCGTGCATTTTAAATGAATTCGTGGTGGAAGTGCATGTTTTCCTTTTTTCGCATAGTGAAAATATAACTCGTCTTTTTTGGTATTATCTTTAGTACGGTCCGTTGCCTATCTAAACATTAGCCAACAGATAACCTAAATTTTGGACTTTACTAATTGAAATCAATTGTAGGCCAAGGAATATTACTAATCCTCACAACGAGTGTTGTAACAACCATAACAGCTCTTTCCATGTCGGCTATAAGCACGAATGGTGTTATAAAAGGAGGTATGTTAACACATGCAGTACACCATCATCTTTAATGCATTATTTTTGTAGGTGGTACTTATTATTTAATTTCGAGAAGTTTAGGGCCAGAATTTGGTGGATCGATTGGAGTAATATTTTCTCTAGCAAATGCAGTTGCTTGCGCCATGTACGTAGTCGGTTTTTGTGAATCAATGGTTGGTTTACTTACTAGTTACAATTTGAAAATAATAGATTCGGGTATAAACGATATTCGAATAATTGGAGTTATAGCCATACTAATTTTAACTGGGATTGTGATCTTCGGAATGGAATGGGAAGTGAAGGTAAAATATTTTTTTTTAAATCGTAACAAAATACTAAAATAATTTTAGGCCCAACTGGTACTTCTGGTAATATTGCTAATTGCAATGTTTGATTTTATTATTGGAAGCATGATTGGTCCTAAAAGCGATGAAGAAAAGGCTAAAGGTTTTGTTGGTTACAATAGTAAGTTTCAGTAATAGAGATTTCCAGCTTGTGCATATTTTTGTTTACAGTAAGTGTTTTGAAAGATAACTTTTACTCCGATTATAGATATTCTGAGGGCGTTGATCATAGTTTTTTCACCGTATTTGCCGTTTTTTTTCCTGCAGCAACTGGTATTTTGGCTGGTGCGAATATATCAGGAGACTTAAAGGTAATTGATACTGAATTGTTATTTTACATCATTTTATTTTTTAAGGACCCCCAAAGTGCAATTCCCAAAGGGACGTTGATAGCAATACTAATAACGAGTTTTTCGTACCTGTTCATTGCATTTATTTGTGGATTTACAGTTGTCCGAGATGCTACTGGTAATATAACGGATTACTTAGAAGGTAACTTTACTGATTGCTTTCCCCTTGAATGTGCATATGGATTACATAATAGTTTTCAGGTGAATTGTCTTATTTTTGTTAACATTTTGTGTAGTAAGGTTTATTGCAGGTTATTGAACTGGTATCAGGGTTTGGTCCAATTATATATGCTGGTTGTTTTGCTGCAACTTTATCATCAGCATTAGCTAGTCTGATATCTGCACCTAAAGTGTTTCAAGCACTTTGCAAGGACAAACTGTATCCATACATAGAATGGTTTGGTAAAGGTTATGGAAAAAACAATGAACCTGTCAGGGGATACATTCTTACTTTTATAATTGCAGTAGCTTTCATATTAGTAGGTAAGTGTAATTAGTTTAATAACAACTTGAGAGGATTATGTTTTAAACCCCTTGCCCTGGACCATTAACAAACCAATTAATTGGTACAAGATTGGTACATAAATGGCTTCCAACGTGTAACGTCCTTGATCTAGACTAATAATTACTTAATTTATTCTCTACATAAATATCATTCATAAATTACATCTCAATAAAACATAACTGAACCCTCCACCTGCCAAAATAGAAGTAAACGGATCAAGAGTTTAAGACGTTTTCTCTCTGGTCGGCTGCGGGGATTCCTAGGTTGAGTTTGACTAGTTGGTGAGGAAATATTTATTAGTATTACACAAAAGGCGGTAAATAATTATTGGGGGAAAAGATCAGGTTAAAATACGTCTCTGAACTCAAACGAAACTGCTTAAAATGGTTTAAATTCCCTTGAAATATTTAAAGAGTATCTTTTAATGTTATCAGCTTATGTACAAAACGTAATAAATTGTATAAGTGTATGGGTGGTTGGGTGGGTGTGGTGTGTGTGTGTGTGTGTGTGTGTGTGTGTGTGTGTGTGTGTATGTGTGTGTGCGTGCTTGCGTGCGTGCGTGTGTTCGTGTGCGCGCGTGTGCGCTTGCGCGCGCTTGTGAGTGTGTGTGTGTGTGTGTGTGTGTGTGTGTGTGTGTGTGTGTGTGTGTGTGTGTGTGTGTGTGTGTGTGTGTGTGTGTGTGTGTGTGTGTGTGTGTGTGTGTGTGTGTGTGTGTGTGTGTGTGTGTGTGTGTGTGTGTGTGTGCGTGGGTGCGTGCGTGCGTGCGTGCGTGCGTGCGTGCGTGCGTGCGTGCGTGCGTGCGTGCGTGCGTGCGTGCGTGCGTGCGTGCGTGCGTGCGTGTGTGTGTGTGTGCGGGTATGTGCGGGTGTGTCAGGGTGTACGGGTGTGTGGGAGTATGGGGGTGCGGGCGTGTACGTGTGGGTGTGGGTTTGGATGTGGGTGGGTGTGGGTGTGGGTTTGTGTATGGGTGTGGGTGTGGGTGTGCTAGGCACTGTTATCTTGTTGTTTACACCCTAGTTTACAGTCCATTCATAAATATGAAAAGAAATTATCTTGTCTGAGTGGGTTGGCCAACATTCCCTGTGTAGACTTAACATATCACGGTTCGCATTACACCTACCGCTTATTTAAGAACACACATAATCCTCTCAAATTGTTTTAAGAGTAAATCCCGTTCTTTTTACTTAACTCTTAAGTACATATTTTTTATAGGTGAACTCAACACAATAGCGCCCTTAATTTCAAACTTTTTCTTAGCTGCCTATACTCTAATAAATTTCTCAACTTTTCACGCTTCTTTAACGAAACCTGTCGGATGGAGACCTACATTTAAGGTATGCGAGTATAGTAACTATTATACTATAAATTACAAACTTTTAGTATTATAATGTGTGGTTGAGCTTATTTGGAGCAATTATATGTGTTGTTGTAATGTTTTTAATATCATGGTGGACGGCTTTAACAACATTTTCCGTTCTCTTAGCGTTATATCTTTTAGTGGCATATCGGAAACCCGGTACGTTTGTAAATTCCAATTGAAGAAGGACTTATTATATATTTATAGGAGTGAATTGGGGATCAACGACACAAGCTCAAACTTATAAAAATGCTTTACAAGCTGTGCATCACTTAAATGAGATTGAAGAACACGTTAAAAATTATCGTCCTCAAATTTTAGTGTTGTCAGGAATGCCGAGTGCTCGACCTGCACTTGTTGATTTTGCAAATTTACTTACAAAGAATTTGTCATTACTGATCTGTGGTCATATTAATACTGTAAGTATTAATGATTAATAGTCAGAATTATGGGTGGGCGATTAAGTTTGAACGCTCGATAATCAATTACTGAAAATAATCGATTTTTTTTATTAATTTATTATCAAATAATCGATTAATCAAGCGTTAGTGAATTGTAGAACGTCACCGAAGAAGAAAATATACACGCATTAAAAATATAAACATAAAAGTTAAATTGATTTATATATTTAAATATTTACTTCAAATAATGCATCGAAAATTGTGAATAATATATAAACTAGGGCTGTATGGGTAGAAAATTGAACGCGGAACAAAGGTGGTCGATTGTAAGTTTGAATAATCGATAATCAAGTACTGAAGATAATTATTTTTTTTAATTAATTAATAGTTAATTTATCGATTAAGCAAATAATCGACTAATAGAATAATCGATTAGTCAAATGATGGTTTAATCAAGTAATCGGTTAATCAGATAATCGGTTAATTAATTATAAAACCTTATCATCTTATCAATACGTAAATAATCGATTATAATCGATTAACTGATACTTGCACCCAGCCCTAATATATAAACTAGGGCTGTGTGAGCAGAAGATTTAATGTAGAACAAGGGTGGGCGATTGTAGGTTCGAATAATCGATTATCCAGTACTGAAGATAATCAATCGTTTTAATTAATTAAGCCAAATAATCGATTAATCAGGTATACGGTTAATTAAATAATCTATATTTTCGCCCAACCCTAGTATTTAATGCAAATAATGCATAGAACATTGTGAAATATAATATGTAAACTAGGGATGTAGGGACAAAAATTTAATGTGAAACAGGGGTGGGCGATTGTAAGTTTGAATAATCGATAATCAAGTACTGAGGATTTTTTTAATCAAATAAATGATTAATCGATTAAAAAAACTTATCAAAACTTGATTAATCGATATTTTTGCCCGGCCTTAGTATAATAAATAGAGCTGTATGCGCGCAAAATTTAATATGAAATAAGGGTGTAAGATTGTAAATTTGAATAATCGGTAATGAAGCACCGAACATAATCATTTTTGAACTACTTGGTAGTCAAATAACCGATTAATCAAATGATCGATTATTATAAAAAACTTTTGAAACCCTGATTAATCGCTTATGATCGATTAATGGATTTTTGGCCAGTCTAATGTATAAACTAATAATGCTGTATGTGAAGAAAACTTAATGTTGACCAAAGATGGGCGGTTGTAAATTTGAATAATCGATAAATCAAGTAATCGTTTAATCAAATAATCAATACTAAATAATAAATTAATCAAATAAAAATCGGTTAATCAAATAATCGGTTATTATTTTTCTTATGAACGTATAAGTTCAAGAGTATGTAATTATCAAATTATTATTAATCAAGTAATCGGTTAATGATTATAAAAAAACTTATCAGAACTTGACTAATCGATTATAATCCGTTAGTGGATATGTTTACCCATATATATATATATATATATATATATATATATATATATATATATATATATATATATATATATATATATATATATATATATATGTGTGTGTGTGTGTGTGTGTGTGTGTGTGTGTGTGTGTGTGTGTGTGTGTGTGTATGTGTGTACTGCTGGTTTCTCGGGTGTTGATCCGCGTAGATCTTCTGGTCTCCAAAAGACCTTTTGTTGCAAAACGACGTTTCGGCAAAATCTCATTTGCCGTCCTCAAGTTGGTAGCTGTCTCCTGCTTCGACTTACTCGAACTGAATTAACTTGCTGTTATGTTTGCTGCTGCTTATTTACCCTATTGCCTTCGCTCACTGCTTTCGCTGCTTTCACTACCTTCACTGATTTCACTGTTTGTTTCCCTGTTTTCACTTCTTTTTTTGTTGATTCTTTTTAGGTGTTCAGGATTTTATTTGTCTAGGGATTAATGAAGTTTTCAATATTGATGGTAGTCTCAGCGCATCGTCTCTCGTGTGGAGATTATGTGGGTGTTTCTCAATTTTTACGGCTTCTCTGATAATTTTAGCTCTAAAGTGTTCGATGCTTGCCAAAGTTTTTGCGTCTTCAAATTTAATTATGTGCCCTGTTGTGTGTTGGGTCAAGGATGATGTCGCTTGATCTTTATTAACCGCGTTTTTGTGTTCTTCTATCCTTGCGCTGATTTTTATGTTGGTCTGTCCAATATACGGTAGCCCGCAACCCTCACATGGGATCTCGTATACTCCTTGACTCTCCAACGAGAGCCCGTGCTTAGGATTTCTTAAGATGGAATGAATTTTTCGATACGCCGTGATGTTGTCGGCGTCTGCCGACAAAAATGGCAAATTAAATGACAAAAATAAGAGAGTCTTTGATTAGAAATGGATTCCACCATCATGACATACAAAGGACTTTGAGGCCTTCAACTAGAGAAGACAACGAACCAGCTGATCCTGTAACTCCACGGCATACCTACCATGCATCAAAGGGACAACGGACAAGATTAGTCGTATTCTTAAAAAACATAAAATCGATACAACTTTCACGGCGTATCGAAAAATTCATCCGATCTTAAGAAATCCTAAGGACAAGATCTCGTTGCGGGCTATCGTATATTGGACAGACCAACAGAAAAATCTGTGCAAGGATAGAAGAACACAAAAATACGGTTAATAAAGTTCAAGCGACATCATCCTTGGTCCAACACGTAACCTCAACATGACACAAAATTAAACTTTAGGACGCAAAAACTTTGGCAAGCATCGAGCACTTTACAGCTAGAATTATCAGAGAAGCCATAGACATTGAGAAATACACACATAATCTCCATATAAGAGACGATGCTCTGAGACTACCATCAATATGGAAAACGTCATTAATCCCTAGACAACTAAAATCTACAACACCTAAAACAGAATTAACAAAAGAAGAAGTGAAAACAGGGAAGCAAACAGTGCAATCAGTGAAGGTAGTGAAAGCAGAAAAGCAGTGAGAGCAGTGAAATCAGTGAAAGCAGTGAAAGCAATAGGGTAAATAAGCAGACAGTTACCAACCTGAGGATGGCAAATGAAATTTTGCGGAAACGTTGTTTTGCAACAAAAGGTCTTTTGGAGACCAGAAGAGCTACGCGGATCAACACCTGAGCAACCAGCAGTACACGCAGCAACAGCGAAAACCCGAAGATCAGTATCATATATATATATATATATATATATATATATATATATTTGTGTATGTACAAACTAGGGCTGTATGGGCAGAAAACTTAATATGGAACAAGGGTGGAGGATTGTACGCTTGAATAATCGATAATTAAGCAGTGAAGAAAATTAATTTTCTTAAATTAATTTTAATTATGATCGATTAATCGACTACTACAAAAAACTGAAATTCTGAGTTAGTCGATATGTTTGCCTAGCCCTAGGCAGATTAAAACGAAACATTTCTAGAGCTGGTTACATCAACGCATAAGGAACGTTTTAAATGCTAAAGCAATTAATTGGCTAAGGTCACGCAAAGTTAAAGCTTTTTATATGCAAATAGATGGTGCGTCGTTTGAAGATGGCGCCACTGCTTTGTTGAAAGCTAGTGGAATTGGAAAATTAAAACCTAATATTCTATTAATGGGTCATAAGTCTGATTGGAATACTTGTTCTCGTCAAGATCTTAATGAATATTTCAATGTACTTCAGTAAGTGCTCTTTATTTATCTGTTTCGTATTCTAAAAGATCTTTTAGTACTGCGTTTGATCTGCATCTGGGTGTTGGTATTCTAAGATTAAAACAAGGTTTCGATCATTCTAAGATTGAAGAAGAAATAAATCATACGCAAGTTAAGTACACCAGTATGGACTCGTTAAGGCGGGACCCATCGTACAGTCAGCTATCTCAAGGTAGATATATTTAAAATCATTTCAATTTTATTAAATATTTCTTACAGCTTCCTGTAGTTCTGACAGTAGCGGAGCTGCATTATCAACACCTGTATTAAGGCAAAAAGGGTATATCAGTACCGCTCCTGATGCTGAAGATGTACATGAACAACACGATCACGTTTCTAAGGACACCTTTTTTAAAATTGCAGCAAAAGACCATTCAGTTGATCTTGGAAACATAGAATCATATTTTCAAAAACAAAAAAAAAGAGGCGTTACTATCGATGTGTGGTGGTTATATGACGATGGTGGTAAGTTCCAATATTTTAATAGTTTAAGATGCATCGAGTCAAATAAAATCAAAAGAATTGTAATGGTTTTTTGCCAGTTTCAAGTAACGCTTTCAGTTTGGAAATTTTTTATTTAACTTCAATATATTTAATTATGTTTATATTATTTATATTTATTTACGGTGCCGTATTCTAACTTCTGGGCGGAATATGGATGAGGGCCTATCAGTTCCAGGGGTTGATATGGGTTAAAAGTGCCTCGGAGGCTACCCAAAGATCTACCACAGTCGAGGTTGTCTTTGATCCCATATTGAACCCTTGTACGGTTTTCAAACGGAATACTCATGGTCCCTCAGTGGAGGATATGTTCAAAGTTTAAACGTCGGTTGAAAGTGTTGCTAAGACAAGATTGTTTCGGATGAAAAGGCGGTTATGCGGAATACTTGGCGGCCTGCTAATATAAACTCGGCACAATAGTACAGGGACATTTTGGAAATTCCAATTCTCGCTGAGTTCAGGAGGTAGAGAGATTTCAATAAAAATAATCTACGCTGTAACTCGTAATTTTATTCAAAAACAACACTTAGTGCGCTATATCGTTTACATTCCGCTAACCATTAATTATTATCTGCATAAAATTTACCTGCTATCTAACAAATACTTAGAACCAAAATCCCAATTTTTTTTATACATGCTACACACGATGACAAATATAACTGATAATCTTATCCAAAGTCCATGTAATCTAGTACATTACTGAAATTTTTAATGGTGCCCCGTTTATGCTGGATTTATTTTATAAAGGAGAATTCCTCGAACGCATAACTGGTCTCGATTGAGTTTGAGGAATTCTGCTTGTCATCTATTAACACCCTGTTTGCTAGGCATCACCCCCTTATCGGGAAAAACCGTATTTATGGTCAAGAATACGCAGCACTTCGCGGAAAACAAATTCTAAAGAGTTTGGGATGGCGATGGGTTTCCCGCTATCACTCATAGTAAATAATTTATACATGAAGATTTCGAAAACCAAGCGATATCCGAATTCACAGAAAAATCAAGGATATGGTCTAGATACGTGGACCTCCATAACTTGTACACATAAATGACAACACCTTCACGACAAGTATACACGGTGTTTCTTAAATAGTGTTAAAGCTTCAGCTAGCGTTATAGCCCATGCGAATCTGAGAAGCCTCATAAATGAATTAACGCTAGGCGATGCGCCGTTTCTTCTAACGGGCCATCCAAAAATTACATTAAATTGCAACGTTGGAAGCTACATGTAAACAAATTCACCACATGATACGTGACACAAGGAGTCAGAAGTATATTGGTGATCAAAACAATACAAAAAGTACAGAACACATTTTTTATTATTGAACATATTGTTGAAAATGACCACCGTCCATGTCCATGCACAATTCCAATCGAAGAGGGATTGAATCCAAAACACGTTCCAACGTTTCCAGGGTTATTTGCTGAACGGCAGCATGAATTCTCTCCTGGACATCCTGCTCATTCTTCGGGGGCGTCTTGTATGCTTTGTCCTTGAGGAAGCTCCATACGAAAAAATCTAAAGGATTCAGGTCGGACGACCTCGCTGGTCAGGCAATTGGACCGTACACTATGCACATATCTGCGTACTCGTTGAATGAGTACATGATCACCAGTGAAATATGAAATCGAACGCTCAAAGGAACACTCACCAAAACCAAACGAATGCAAATGAGGCAGATCATACATAGGAGAGGCCAGTATACCACTCAAATTTAGAATACAGGAACATAAGAATAACAATCAGAAAGATCCAAAATCGCCGAACGTGGCTAGAATGAAGACTACCGAATCCAATGAGATAACATATAGGTCGTGGTAACGTTCGAGCCGAAAATTAAGCCAGGCTAGTGTAGAGATTAAGCGCATATGTATACCAATAATTCTTGAAGAGCACTATAGCTGCGCAATAAACTACTGGGCAACCACGATTTTTATATACGGTGTGACACATAAAGTCCGCATATTATAGGAAAACTTTTTATTGTTCGATTCAAGTAAATTTTGATTTTATTAATCGTTTTTGCTTCAAAAATGATGTCAAATGACTTGCTCAAAAGTAGTCACGTGGTTTCGTCACCTGTCAAACATGCCATTTTTAACAAAAGTTGCCGAAAATGGAATTATTTCTCAAAAATTCAAAAAAATGTTCTAAAAATAGTTGTTGCTCTTCTTCCTTCTTTATAAACCAGAATTTTTCCACTGCTGGAAATAGGTCTCTCAAGCTCTCTCCACTTGGCTCTTTCCTGTGCGGTATTTAGCCAATTTTTTCCTGCTACGGTCTTTATGTCATCCGTCCACCGCTTCATCGGTCTCCCTACGCTCCTCTTTCACCACGGTCTCCATTTTAGCAGTTTGTTTACCCATCTTTCATCATTTACTCTCGGCACGTGGCCAGCCCATTGGCAGTCTCTCTGCCACGTCTGTTATTCCAGTTTTTCTTCTGATAACCTCGTTTCGTATGTGTTCTCGTAAGCTGACGTTTATCATTTGTCTTTCCATAGCCCGCTGTGTGCGTTGGAGTCGTTGTATGCTGTTTTTTGTGAGTGTCATGGTTTCCAGTCCATATATGCTTACAGGAAGCACACAGGTCTTATATACTTTTCTTTTCAATTTTATGAGGAAGTCTCCATTTTTTAGTATAAAACTTAATTTCTTAAATGCTGCCCAGCTCTAACCAATTCTTCTAGGTATTTCCGCTGTTTGACTTTCCTTATCTATTCTGATTGATTCCGATGGATATTTGTATGTTCTGTGTACTGATGTGTTGCTTGTTTTTCCAATATTCACTTGGAGTACCACTTTATCTGAGGCTTGATATAATTGTTCGATCATGGTTTTTAATTCGTCTGGATCTTCACTGATCAGGGTAGCAGGAGGTACTTCTTCACGATCCCGGTGACGAATAGACCTCTTCAGGGATAAGGCCACCCTGCCCATGCAAGTCCCTAACTTCTCCACACCATGTTCCTGGAGAAATTAGGTCCCAAAACCCAAATCCTACCCTAACATACAAATCCTTAAATTTTAAATCCTATACCATACCCTCTACCAACCCGTAACGGCCAGCGTGGTAGAGTACGGCCAACCCCCTTCAAGCATATGAAAGATGTCGATTCCTGAAACAAGTTCCCAAGTAGGTCGAACTATAAGTTCAGAATCCCATACCGACAAGGAAATGTCGATCTGCTGCATGTAATATGGGGGATGCTAGAGATCGAAATCAATCTCAAGTCAACAAATCAAAATTACAAGGATATATATATATATATATATATATATATATATATATATATATATATATATATATATATATATGGTAAAGGTATCAGATTTGTAGGTGAAAGATTCCTAATTTGAATTCGCGAAAAATCAGAGTAAAAATGGATTCGGCTCGAGTACGAAAACAGTCTTTCTCACGGTTAAGCCTGTTGACGTAAACAGAGTCTGCTTCCGAAATGTCGCGCTGCATGGTTGTGAAAATAGGCCGAATAACTCTACTGATATGAGACTATACTTATAAGACACATACATTTTAATTCTTTAATGAGTATTAAACTGCCTCGATGCACTTTAACTTGATATATTGGTTCTTGTCACATGCAGCTTTCCTTGTACTATTAATTAATATTTATTTAGGTTTGACGTTATTATTGCCTTATATAATAAGCACGAGAAGTAGTTGGACTGATTGTAAATTACGTGTTTTTACTTTGGCCAATAAACGCGATGAACTGGAGTGTGAGCACAGAAATATGGCAAGCATGTTAGCAAAGTTTCGTATTGATTACTCCGATCTAAAAATTGTTTCAAACGTTACAAGTAAACCAAAAGAGGCAACACAACTTTTTTTAGATTCGCTTATTTCAGAGTTTCAAAATCGGCCCGAAAGCAAAGAAACGCTAGAAGGTAAGCATTTGATTCAATTTTGTACCTTTCCAATTGAATATTAATTATTGACTGTTTAATAGCAATACCGGAATCAGAACTGCTGACTATGAAAGATAAAACCAATCGTCATCTTCGTCTACGTGAATTATTACTAGAAAATTCGAGTGAAGCTAGTTTAGTGGTAATGACGCTTCCCATTCCAAGGAAGAATGTAGTTTCAGCACCACTTTATATGGCATGGATTGAATTACTTACTCGAGATATGCCACCAATTTTATTAGTGAGAGGAAACCAGACGTCCGTCCTTACATTTTATTCATAATGATAATTATATTTATATTTAAATATTGTCCTGCTGGTCAGAGGTGATGAAAAATAGTATTTGATAGATGATTTTTTAACTTATTTGTAATGGGATTAATTCTCTAATTAGCTAAAGGAGTATCTACCAGAAGTATTAAAACGGTTTATATTTAAGAATATTTTAGTTGGTAGCTTTATTTTTATACAACCAGTTCGATTTGCATGAATTCTAATGATCATAAACTATTTTGTTTAATATACATATTTTTTAATGAGTTAAATTTTTTTAGTAATAATAATGGAAAAGAAATATATAAATGCTCTAGCTACTCAGCAGTAAACACATACCTACAGAAATAAATGATTTGTTTATAGTTTTTTTTTAAGAGATAGTAATTTGAATTAAACACAATAAAAAACGAAGTTTAATTATATTTAGGAATTATTGTATCTACAGGTTGAAGAGGTTCATTTAACGTACAATAACAATATAGATACGTTTTTTCAAAATGAGCAACTTTAGCTTATCAACAAGACATACTTTTATGCCCATTTGCACCGTAAAAGTTAAGCAAAGCTTAACGTTAAGTATGTCTTAATATCCATAACCATTGTCTCAATAATCGTTGTAATAGATTTTAGGTCATGCTTAAACTAAAGTATTGCTTAGCTGTTGCTGTATTGTTGCACACAGATTTTATGATGAAATTTACTGCCATGATGTAACCATAAAATAGATGCGTTACCTACAGATCATCGCCGACTCCAGATTCTGCACTGAGGCTCTATTTGACAACAATGCTAGAGTATTCAAAACATAACATTTGGGATCGACAATCAATGACTTTTCTTCACTAAATATAACATAAGGTACGGTAAAAAACATTAGACTGTTACACGTCCAAACTGCACTAGGCGTCGTGCAGGCTTAACAAAGTAAGCGGCTTGCCAAGCCAGCTACATTGGAAATGGGCGGGGTCGATATAAGGAGTAAAATGATTGAAACGCAGTTTCAAACACCTTACACTTACCATAAATCTACAACTTACAATGCTCAATCCAGGAAAAATTGTCTCTAGGCGCCACCACAATCTTAAATAGTCTTAGGCAGGATGTTAAATTAAACCTATCTGGCTGTGAAAGGCATAACTGCAGCCTACTCAGTAAAACCATTCACAACTCAAATTCAATCGCATCTTTGAAAAGCACGGGTCATCGTTAACTTATTGAACATTCCCCGTACATATGAAAATTCCAACTCATAAAACGTTAATTTGAATACGTTCTAAATATCCCTCGTATCCGTGTAAATTTGTATTTCTAACTGTTATAAAACACTGAATTAAATAAACATTATTCAATTTAGAAAAGAATCAAAATAAAAAAAGTCTGTTTAATAATTTTTAAATCACCAAAAGATTCGTTAGTTGCTGAAAATTTTAAAATAAAACGATCAGTGCTTTTACCATAAATAACCTTTATATGTTTTATGAATACTTTCTCTTTAACAATCGTATTTAAACATTTATCAATAGATTTAAAATTCAATACTTCAAATCTGTAATTTATACCTAATAAAAATATTCAGTTATTCGTGTTCTGTATTTTATTGACTGTCAAATAATTCAAACAGTTAAAATAAAATTTTGTAAACGATCTGGCTCATAAAGCAATTCCAAATCGATCATTAAGCTCAACAACTTGCTTAGAAGGATCCCATAAATACCCACGACTAACTTTGGGAAGAAATAGAGCAGCAGGTTCTTTTGGTCCAATGATGTTGTTTACTATGAGAGGATCTTTTATGGAACGTGCAGATAAACTCATCGACGAGAATGGAGGATATATAAAACATTTAATGTGACACAATTAAAGTTATGTTATTTAGCTTATTTTTTCTTAATTTTTTATCTAAAGAAAATGTATTTCATTCCTATTAGGACTTAGTTTAAAGTGCCATACACATTTCTAATGTTAACTCCTACTGTACTTTAATAATTTTCATCATATTACCTATATTAGCGTATACGCCTATAAATTTCTCGAGATGAATAATTAAATTACCGTTAAGTTTTAGGGTTAATGAAAGGTATAATTTTTTTCTATTAAAATAACGTAGCTTTAATATTCTTTTACAAAAATGGAGCTAACTTAAATAGCCAAACAGTTTAGCGTACATTTATGTCACAAGTGTGGCCTATGTGGCGCCCTCTATAAATTACATTGAAGTAGGTACCAAATTATGATTTCTCGTGCCCAAAAACCCTCCGTTCCAAATCGTTATGTTACGTATCCAAAAACCTTAAAGTAATTGCAAAAAATAAATCTTAAAATTTAACCTTTAACACCCTGTATCTTCCTTACTTGCAACATTTTATTAAAGCAAGTTGGTTCAAATCGTAATATTTTAAAGTACGGTATCTGCCATACTTCTATATTGTGTGTGTGGTGCGTGCGTGTGGGCGCGCGCGAGCGCGTGTGTGTGCGTGCGCGCGTGTGTTCTGTGTGTGTTGCGTGCGTTGCGTGTGTTGTGTGTGCTGTGCGTGCGCGCGTGTGTACCCACATTAATTATTTGTCGAATACTTTCCTAAAAGTAAATTTGTTAATAACAGCAGCAGCATATTATTCATTGAAGGTACAAGAATAACAGAATTATTAAATTTGAACATCCTCTTAAAACATTTATCCACTTTATTTATAGACGGGTCATTTAATTGTATAAATCTTAGTTACTTCTTGCGAAACATTACACTAGATAGAATCTGTAGTATCGGAGATAATACTCAGTTACAGCTCGATTCCCTGAAATTCCTTTCTTTGCTGCTCGTAGCTGGTGCTGGCAAATAGTCAATTTGGGAAACTATTTCATTTTCAGTAAAAGATGCGCTGTTGCTTTTACATATTTCCCGATTTGCATCAATATTTTTATGGTAGTAGACGGACTGTCCCTTTAGCACATCGTTGCTTAAGGAATCTGAAAGCGTTTTCGAATGTGAGACACAGGGACATTAATGATTAAAGTATTGCAATTAGACGCAAGATTTACTCGCAAAAGAGATTTAAACGAGTTAACTTAATTAAAAAACACAATGAAATAAAAATCGTACACTTAAACATTGCGAAATTGCATAAATACTGTGCTGCCAAATCACAGAGGGAACAAGCACCATGAAGTACCATAATTCACATTATATAATCTTGGAGGGAAGTATGTGCAGCAAGTTTCCATTTATAATGCAATACTAGCGCAAACGGTCAGCGCTCAAATTAATAGGGGTATAGTATTGTTACATATATAGTCGAAATTATAACCTTACCTCCAGTTAAATTTACGGTTTCAGGTAAGTTATGCCCTCTAATGCTCCAAAACAAAATTGTAATGGGGAAACATTGGCCACTTCGAACACTTACTATAATTAAGTTTTATTTACACTCTTGTAAATCGTATAATTGAAAATATTACAACATTGTTATGCAATTTTTTTATTATTTGTACTGGTAAGTTATCTCCTGTTGGTGCTGACATTTGAAAAAGAAGTATTTTTTCTTGTTAAGATTGTGTATAACATGTGTGGTTAAATCTAATGCAGGCAAATACAATAGACAGCAATTCTTTAAATTTGAATATAATACACATCCGATTGATCCATTACCTTGAAAAGCAAGTGAACAACGTCATTTGAAGTCTTTGCTGGCAGTATATCCTACAATTTATACCGTCTAGTTAATGGTAACACAATTTGCATCAGTATGGTCAATTACCTTGGATTCGTTTCGAACAACACACCAAATATTAACAACATAAAGGCCACATTTTATACCTCAAACTGTGGTATAAACTTCTTCGACAGGCTCACACCGATCGAAATAAATGGACAACTTATTAGGTGATACACGGGAATTTTCAAATTGTACGCCTCTTCGAATCTTGTGTTTTGTACATTTTGGAATGTTCTAAACTAATTTATAATGTCAGAATTAACTATCAAAATTGACTAACAGCGACATGACGTTTAAAAAATGCAGCAACCTGGGATATCATTTTGAGAAGCAATTGGTCCCATGCTTTTACTTGTCCATTTTAAAAGTATACTATAATGATGGTGAGCCATAATATATATTCTTTTGTATTGCAGGTTGTAAACTATGGAGTATAGCAATATATTGCTAATAAAGGTTATTACATGCGATAACGTAAAAACCGGTCTTTTATCGATCCATTTTACAAACTTGATACATTTCACTATTTTGTCGGGTAAATTTTTACTGTTTTTTCTTAGTGTACCACACCTTTTAGTATTTACGGTTGACAACTTTTTGGTTAGTTTGTACCTGGTATTTGGTCTTTTCCAAAATATTTACTTAACAAATCGTCTAAAGTGGATTCTACGTGATCTTTTCCAGGTTGTGTCCCCTCTTCCAGTATAAACAAATTAACGTATAATAAAATACTTATCTTTTTTGGGATTTTTTAATGGTGTACTTTAAATTATATAATCTAAACGTTTCGATAACACTTACAGTTATCTTCGTCAGTAGTAATGTTTGTTAAAAATTGTTAAAAATGTAGTAAACAATTTTGTCAAATTTGAAAAATTCAAACATAAACATAAGCCTGCTATTAATATAACAGTTTGAGAAACGTATAAGCCAACTATAAAATTGTAGTAAAGAATAACCAGGTCATTAAAATTAAATATTGTTAAAGTGCCTCAAAGATGACAAACCAGAACACTCTCTACGACGAAAGCTAACAATGAAATTTGCCAGCCAAAAAACACATTTAACAAAATTTAATCGAGTTATGATGTAAGTGTAAAGTTGTGAAAAACTTCAATTTTAAAATGATAGAAGCATTCACAAATCCAAACATTACATCAAAAAATAACCCAGTTAAATCTAACAAAGAGATATCTTTATCAATAATTGGAAGTGTTATTAACAATGAAAAGTACAATGCAGAACGTTCTTTGTAATTTTTAATTTCAATTTAATTTCAACTACTTATGTTAAATTATAGTGCTGTGGAAATTTAACATATAATTGGTAAAGCATTTGCTTCAAGGTCTAGGAAAAACACAGCAAAAAACCTAGACATACCAAAAGTTGAAAACAAATTAAAATCAAGGCGTATCATTATGCTCTTTTTTAATTATAAGATGCCAAAACCTATTTAAACGGAGATTTTCCTCTTGTCTATTAAAATTATTCGGGTGTTTATATATTTCAATAGCTTCACGTTGCAAACGAACATAATAATGGGTTTGTCTTGACAATATTTTCATATTGTCAAATTGAATGTCATGATTTAAATTATTCAGGGCATGGTCAGCCACAGCAGACCTCTCTGGTTGACCCAATCTACAAAATCTCATATGTTCTTTGCGTCTTGTATCAAAGCTACGTTTTGTGGTCCCGATGTATACTTTTCCACATGAACAAGATAACTTATACACTCCGGAAGATGATAAAGGGCTTGACACACCTTTAGGTGATCTTAAATGTTCTTTAATTTTTCTTGTAGGTTTAAAAATAGTCCTAATGCCATGTTTGATTAGGATTTTTCAATTCTATTTGTAACATTAGCTATAAAAGGAAGAAAAGCAGTACCAACATTAAGAACTGGTTTTTCTTTAAGGTTACGCCTAGAAGGTGTAATAACATTATTAATATCTGTAAGTGAATATCCAATATCTTGTAAGGATTTTCTTAAATATAACCAAAGTTTTTATATTACTCCATATTTGCTACTCTTATTTTTTGTATACTGATGGAACTTTAAATGACCTCTTCATGGTACTCGTCGATTATAACAGATTCCCCAGGAATATGTTCTTTGAGATTTATAAGCAACTGGTTGACAAGTGGTTATAATTTATATAAACGATTCGATAATTCTGTGGAATTATCGGCAAAGTGTGAACATTTGAGGAAAAATCTGTCAAGTGACATAACTGTTGAAATTTATTGTGATAGCACCTTCCAAGTCGGAATCATCAGTTGAGGGATTACAAATTTTATCGATCACCGAATCATCTGAATCCTCAGATTAGAATCACTCCTCTCGATATGTTGGCATATTACCTAATTTAAAATCCTTTTAGAGATTTGCATATTGTAAAATACGAATTTAACAGAACAAACTAATAGCACTTCACCAAATTAAAAGTTAACACCAAATTAACCTGCAGCACTGCCGCAACGGCAAATCATGAAGATAAAGTTTGAATGTTGATACCTGTTTGGTGATTCCGAGTCGTACATTAACAGAAACCTTTCCTTATAATACAATACGAGGCCAATGTGCCCTGACAACTGTATACGTAAAGTAATTTTTAGTGTCAAAATTAAGAAAGTTATTGCAACCGCACACTATATACTACCACTGCTATCCTGGTACCACACGAATTTAAGGTATTGTAAGAGACATTTTAGCCCAGTATCACAGCAAATGTGTTAATAATAATTCTAAAAGATAATCTAAAAAATCTCAACCGTTCAAAAAGTTGGTATCCATACACATTCACGGAAAAAGTGATTTTAACTACGAATGATTTTGTTTGTTAAACGCGTTATCTATAACTACTCGTAGATTTTTTATCAATACAATTATCTACTATATATTTTGAATATCAAAAAGTTACATTTTTCTTTATTTATATAGAAAATTAGTATTACATGTTTCACATAAAAATATAATGAATTTAGACAAAAAAACGTAATACAAACACAAAAATGATATAACGTCTTTACGAATTCTTTTTATGCTTGCTAATAGCAACAGTTTTCACTTCAGTATATTGACTGAGACCGTATGAACCTAATTCTCTTCCATGACCAGAGTCTTTAAAGCCACCGAAAGGTTGTTGTGGTGTAAACACATTGTAACAATTCACCCAAATCATACCAGCACGTAATCCTTGAACTAAGTAATTCACCTTATCCATATCATTCGACATAATTGCTGCAGCAAGTCCATAATTTGTATCATTAGCTCTTTCAATGATCTCATCTAAATCTTGGAATTTCATCAATTGCTGAACTGGTCCGAATATCTACAACATAAGAATTACAACGAAAATAATGATTTTTCAGTACATTTTACCTCTTCCCGAGCAATTATGTGATTATCGGTTACATTTGAAAATACTGTCGGTTCTACAAAATAACCTTTATCGCCAATCCTTTTACCACCTGTCATAAGTTTTGCTCCATCTCTAACACCTGCATCAACGTAACCAAGAATTTTTTCCATCTGTGTTTGATCAATTTGTGGTCCCTGTTGTGTTTTCTTATCAAAAGGATCACCGATAACTCGACTCTTTGCCTTTTCGACAGATCTAAAAATTGTAAATTAATATTTTGAGAATATTGAAAAATAGGAACCTTTCAACAAATTCGTCATAAATCGAGCTTTCAATGTAAACCCTAGTTCCGGCACAGCAAACTTGACCTTGATTATAGAATACACCTTCGTGAGCCAAGTTAACTGCCTTCTCAATATCGTAATCAGCAAGTATTATGTTGGGGCTCTTACCACCAAGTTCTAGAGTTGTTCTTTTCAATCTGCCAGTACCAGAACCTTGCTGTATTTTTAAACCAACCTCAGTAGAACCGGTAAAAGCAATTTTATCAACCTGTAACATTCATATTACAATCACAACGAGATCATTAATGAATTTTACCTTAGGATGTGCAACTATAGCTGCTCCTGTATCACCATACCCAGGTACGACGTTTAAGACACCTGGAGGAATTCCAGCTTCCTTAGCTAATTCAGCAACGTATAAAGCTGTAAGTGGTGTTTGCTTGGCGGGTTTTAGTACAACAGTATTACCCATGGCAAGAGCAGGAGCTACTTTCCACGTAAACATTAATAGGGGAAAATTCCAGGGGATAATTTGTCCGCAAACACCAACAGGTTCATGACGTGTATAAGAGAATAAATTTCCATCAGATGGAATGGTTTGACCTACATTTTTATCTGCCCAGCCAGCCATGTAACGGAAAACCTTTATTGTAATTCCTAGATCAACAGCGAAAGCGCCTTGATATGGTTTGCCATTATCTAAAGTTTCTAAGCTCTAAAATGTAATTTTGTTAAAGAGTATTGGAAGTTAAAAACATTTCTTACAGCGATGTATCCTGCGTCGCGTTCGATGAGGTCTGCAAGTTTGTATAACAGACGACCTCGTTCAGATGCATCCATCGTTCTCCATGGTGAACCAAGTTTAAAAGCATCATGGGCTGCCTTGACTGCTAAATCAATGTCTTCTTTCATTCCATATTGTACTTCAGTAATCAGTTCACCAGTTGTGGGGTTTATTGTCTCGAAGGTTTTACCCGATTTTGATTTATGCCATTCATTATTTATGAATATCTGGAAAAAAAACAGTATTGTATAAGCGTGACCTATATGAGCATCATATCGATTACTGTTCCTAATAGTCGGGGTACTAAGTTTAATTGTTAGTGCACTTGAGATTTACGTGACTGTAATGCCGCTTCTCAAGAATGTAAAAAAAATACGGGCGGGGTTGGCGAAATGATCCCAAAACTTTTTTAAATATTGCCGTGTACTAAGATTAAGTGTTAGTGTAATTATAACTAATTGGTGTAATAAATAAATAGATGTGTTGTAAAATGTTCGGGTGTAAATGTTCTCAAAACAAATCGTCAAACTAACCAGAGATCCAAAACACTCGATAAAGATAATGCCGTTGTCCCAGTCGGTAAATTAAAGTAGGCGGGTTCAATCTTTTGATTTGCTTAATTACCACAAATTTCTGCTTGGTTATTTCCACTTAACATAAATATACTAACTGCAATGTAACAATAATAAAAATTATCTCGGACGCCAAGTTATTTTTTGATTATGCTCGGAATAACTAAACCGAGGATACAATAAAAATAAATCAAAATGTCAAAATAAAAAAATATACAAACTATATTTATTAAATATTTAAATTTAGAATTATATAAAATATATCTTAAAAACTAATTGTAATAGCCTTAAATTACTAAATTATTAGAATATACATACCTATTCGAAACTTTTTTGTACACAACTTTTTAATATCTGGTATCTAAACAAATACGGAAATGTAAACCAAAAGCGATGTAATCTTTGCACCAATATTGCGAAATATCTCGTAATAACAATGCTGTACGTTGTAAACCATACCAAAGTTGAATTTTACTTCTTATAAATTTATCTTCATGGAATTTGAATAATCTAGTGTTTATTGCATTCTCTCGAAAGTTCAAATAAAAAATGTGATCTAAATTTAGATTTGCATTAAGTGCAAAATTGCAATCATAAGCATCAAAAATGCCAAAAGTAAAAATGATAAAAGTAAAAGTTCTAAAAGTGTAAAAGTAGTAAAAGTGCCATTAAATCAATGGCACTTTTCACAAAATTTAGGTGGAAACCCAAAAATGGCTTCCTGTATACACAGAATACATCAAGAAAATGAAAAAAAAAGGACGCGTAGGATGTCAGATGATATAGCGGTGCGCGAAAAAATATGTGCAGAAATTAAGTCAACGATATGAAATATAAACCCCTAAGAAGATATGCGCTTAGGTTACACCAAAATGCAAATTAAGTTGCCTACCACATACTTATAATTCATTAATAATTAAAAACTTTTTTTTTCTTATATTTGCAACAAAATGAACGAAGAACGTAAATTACGGTATATTTTAATACAACTCAAAATGGGTTGTTACATAATGTTAGTATACATCGGTGCACTTGAGATTATCGTTATGCAATTTTGTTTTTCGAAAGTCATGGGCGGAGTTCGCGAAATGATCTCCCACCCAATTTGAACATTTTCGGGGTACCAAGTTTAATTGTAAGTGCAGTGTAATTGCACTTGAAATTTTCGTTAGTGCAATGTCGCTTCTCAAGAACTTAAAAAGTCATGGGCGGAGTTGGCAAAATGATCCACTTCCCTATTAAAATATTGCTGGGGTACTAAGTTTAATTGTTAACCCTTATGATATCATAAAAATTTACACCTTATATCTCCCACACGGAGTACCCGGGTACTACCTCTATATGGTGCATAATTTGACTGCATTATCACTGTAGACATTTCTGTTGCGCGCCATAGTTCATTTTTATTGGCTGTTTATGTTTTGTTCGCAAATTTCATGAGTCAGGATGATGGAATCTTGAAGACAAGGGCGTCAGTTGCGTTATTGATGAGCTAGAGTGCAGTCGATTTGTTTGTGTGTCTGTGTGCTGTTACTTTTTTTTGTTTATTATTACATAAATTTATTATATTATACATTATTATTATATAAACTTATAACTGTGTTGTGTGTGATAAAAATGGAAACGAATCTAAACGAACCGGTGGCTGGACCCAGTGGCTTTAGTACTTCAGTTGTACGATCACGACGGTAAGTTTAGTAATTATTTTATTTGTTATATGCACTGTGTACCATATTACCATATAACCATATTAGCGTTTTTTGTGTTTTCTCTAGAAGTCGCAGGTCGGTAGAGGACTCATTACCTTTGGACTCCAGGGGAAATATTCGATTAGATCAGTAAGTTTATGTTCGCCTACGTACGTGTTATGTACTCAAGTCATCTAATATGCACATATTTATTTTATATGTGTTTGTAAATTATAATAGTTTGACCGAAGAGCAACTAATGTATCTATACGAAGACCATTTCGACGAAGAATCAGATCCTTTTGCAGATGATGATGCCAACGAGACCGATGCTGAATGGCTACCACCAAACGCCGATGACTCCGATGTGGAAGATGTAGCTGAAATTGACCGAATGGCAGATGCTATTGAAGTTGTATCAGAGTGCGATGACGAAATAACTGAGGCTGATGATGATCAAGATGTCTCCCACACTTCCACAGAATGTGGAACTCCTGGAAAATTTACCTGCCGCAATCAAACAATTTGGAAAAAGTCCCCTTTAGTAACATCACAAACACGTTCATACAATATCATACGTGAATTAGGTAAAAGCAACACACCTTTTTCATTTCGTCGTACAATATATTATCTTATACATAATGTATTTTCAGGCGGACCACATCGAAGTAGCAACTCATTGACACGTCTAGATATCTTGAATTTGATATTTACGAATGAAATCAAGTTCATTATAATCAGAGAAACAAATCGAAAAGCAAACCAGTGCATCAATGAACATAATGAAGCCCATCCCAATAGTCAAAAACAGTGGAAAGCTGTCACCCTTGATGAATTTAACGCCTTTCTGGGAATATTGGTCACTGCGGGTGTTCACCATTCTAACTCGGAACACGTAAACGAATTATGGAAAAACGATGCGTTACCAATCTACAGGGCAAGTCTTAGCCGGGCAAGATTCCAAGGTCTACAGAAATATATTCGCTTTGATAACTTGCATACACGGTCGGAGCGACAAACAAGGGACAAGGCAGCCCCAATAAGAGACATATGGACAATGCTAAATTATAACCTACGTCGCCACTTCAAGCCATATGAAAACCTAACCGTGGATGAACAGCTTTTTCCGTATAGGGGTAGAACGAAATTTACTCAATACATGCCATCGAAACCAGAAAAGTACGGTATTAAAGTTTTTTGGGTAGCTGATTCCAAAACGGGTTACCCATTACAGGAAATAATTTACACAGGTAATACACAAAATGTTGCTCGTTCTATTTTAATACCTTACGAAAATGTTTGTCTTTACAGGTAAAGAACAAGGAGAAGCACGCCAAGTCAATGTTGGAGAGAGAGTAGTAATGAATCTATGTCAGTATTACAAAGGCTCCGGAAGAAACATACCGACAATTTTTTTACCTCACTCCCCTTGCTAAGGTGCCTCAGAGAACAACGGCTCACTTTAGTGGGAACTTTGAGGAAAAACAAACCCTACATCCCAAAAGAATTGCTACCTTCAAAAAACAGGCAATTAGCATCGAGCCTTTTTGCTTTTCGTGATGAAGGAACTTTATGTTCCTATGTACCTAAGAAGAGCAAAGCTGTTGTGTTGCTTTCGAGTATGCACACAACTCCAGAAATTAATGACACGAGTACAGCCAAGAAACCTGATATAATTATGTACTATAATTCTACCAAATCCGGAGTTGATCGAATGGATCAAATGGTAATGATGTACACGACTAAAAGAAAAACAAATCGCTGGCCACTAGCTTTTTTCTACAACTCCAATTTCCCGTAGAACTGATCGTCGAAGATTATTTCTAAAAAATCTTTGTCTACCCTCTATAATAAAAAGAAGTAAGCAACCGCTAATCACGCGGTTTTATTTCGTGAAAACCGCCATGGAAAACATTCTTGGCGTAAAAATAGCCACCGTACATAACCCACCACCAGCACCAACCTCGGTACAAGAACGTGATAACACCGGGCGCCTGAAGTTCACTGGTTACTGCATCATGTGCAACACCGCGGAGGAAAAGAGGAAAAGGAGAACGCGCAAGAGATGCTGTAAATGCCGGAAACCAGTGTGCGATGAACACACCAACCCAACTCCTACTGTATGCAGAAAATGTGTAGAATGAAGATACGGCGTTAGTGGAGTTGATCGGCCTATTTCCACAGTTTATGCTTTTTGAGCGCGACGTTTCGGAAGCGGACTCTGCTTCCGTCATCAGGCTTAGTCCTGAGAAGGACTGTTTTCGCACTTGAGTCGAATTCATTTGTTATATCTAATTTTTCTCAAGCACTTGACTACTCTCAGATTCGAACTTGGTACCTTTCACTTACTAGTCTGACACCTTTACCGCTGAGCCACTGAGTAATCCAATATATATTTGTTAGAACTTATATATATATATATATATATTAAACTATTTTTTCGTGGTTGCGCAGAAGTTTATTGCGCATGTTGCGCCGTAACCTCTTGCGCAGGTGTATTGCGCTTAAGCTCTTCGCGCATTATTGGAATCCATATGGGTTTCATTTCTACACTAGCTTGGCTTATTGGATTTTCTGCTAGTGCGATGAATGTGGCTTCTTTGAGTTTCCGACGAGTTGTATTCTCGTCCTTTGCCACTATCTGTATGTTATCCCATTGGATCTTGATCTTTCTGTTTCGCCCTTGCGGACGAAACAGAAAGATCAAGAATCGCTGAACATGTCTGGAACGAAGACCACCGCATCCATCAAAGAGGTCATGGGCGGGGTTAGCGAAATGATTCTTCCCCAAATTTAATAATTAGCGAGATACTAGGTTTAATTGTTAGTACGCTAGAGATTTTCGTGCAATGTTGCTTATCGAGAAATTAAAAAAGGTTGTATGCGAGGTTAGTGAAACGCTCATCTAATCAATTTGAATAGTATATTTAGGTTTTGTAATAAAAAGTATTGCCTACATCTGGTTTTTGTTTTTATTGCAAGGCGCAGGTACTGTTGATTTTGTTACCACAGTTTCGAGACTTGAGAAGTGAGTCAGTACAAGCACCCATTTTCCTGAATATTTGCAGAATGGTCAGGAAGAATTCAAGACCATCACGAAAAAAGCCGGTGTCAAGCGGCAACTGGTGGACGCCGAAGCACAAGTCCAGGAAATGCCCGCCCGAAAAGAAAGGATCCCGCCACTAATCCTCCACCGACAGGAGGATTACTCCAGGACTATGAAGAAGCTAGCCTCGGTCGGGATTACTCCAAAGGCTACAAGAACATCCAACGACAGGATCAGAGTGATTCTAAGCACCCCTGAAGAATACAGGACGCAACAACTGCACTGGACACCATCGGAGTGCAGTTCAACGTCTACCTTTTAGAAGAGGCAAAACCGCTAAAGGTAGTCATCAAGGGCATCCCGCAAAACGACAAGATGCTAGAAACGGTACAGAACGATCTAAAATCCATGGAGTTTGACGTCCAGAAGGTTAGCCGGATGTTCGTCGGACGAGAACACCGGAAAACCGCCATGGCACCACCTCGAGAGAAGCGAAAGGGCCAAGGAGATTTTCAGCATCAGGACCATCTGATACTTGAGGGTTCGAGTGGAGTCGCCCCGCAAGAAGAACGGGTCAGGTCAATGCTACAACTGCCAACGATACACGCATACTACCAGTGGATGCCACGCACAGCCCCGATGTATGAAGTGTGCGGAGACGCATCACGCCAGGGAATGCAAGAAGACCCTAGAGACCGGAGAGCCAAAGGGCTGCAACTGCACCGGGTTGCACACAGCAAATTACGGAGGATGCCCCGCCCACCCAAGATATATCAAGAGAGGGAACACCCCCAGACCAGCAGATGTAAGAAAACCGTCAAGGATGACCGAAGCAGGGATAAGAAACAGGCACCTGAAGAATCAGAAGACGAGGACTTCGCGCTCATCATGAAGATCGTGAAAGCACTCAAGGCAACGAACAGATCACAGGATAAACTCTCAGATGAGAAGACACAAACCGTCGCATCATTTAAGCGGCCAACCTAGCCACAGACAGGGAACAACGTCACCGAGGTGATCGGAAGCATAAAAGCCGAAGTTCATCTCAGGAAACAACAACAGAGGTATAGGTATATTTAATGTATTTATTTCAAGTACAGAAAATCTACAGATACAATCAGAAAAGCCAATAAGACGGAGGTATAGAAGGCTAGAGTCCGTAATACCTAGAACAAATAACGATAACCGATGTGTGTTAGTTTCGTAGTAAATATCATACTCTAATAAGAAATATCTAACAATTGAAATTTATTATTGAAAATGTGTAGTGAGAGAGTGCTTATGGATAGTAAACTTGAGAAACTTTTGTGTGTTTCTGATACTGATTCTAATGCTTCTGAAGAAGACCATTTGTCCGAAACCGAGATATATAATAACGAATCGGATGATGAAGTCGAAGCTACGATTTCAGATGAAGCTGATACAGATAATCACCTAACTTCAAAAGATGGCAATATACTCGTAGTATGGAATGAAAAGACATCAATCGGGAAGGTTATCAGCAGCAAATATTATTTCGTTGATTCCTGGGCCAACGTCGCGAATCATTGATATAAAATCCGCGTACTTCTTGTATTTCACACCCAAAATTGTAAACCTAATTTTGAAAATTTCCAATTTAGAAGGCAAAAGACTTTGTGGCGACACGTTTCAAGAACTAACATTTGTTTAAGTAAAAATTTTGGCCTACTGTTTCTAGCTGGAGTGATGGTAGGCATGTATACTCCATGCCAGCCGGGGAGGTACCACCACCCTTACCATGCGCTCCTTAATATTTGGTCTCCGATTTTCTGAGCTCGGTAAGGGCTGCCGATTACCTTTCCATCATCCTTAATCTATTCTCATCCTTATTATTCCTTCTCACCCACACTGTCTTCCTATCGGATTAAAAGTGCCAATTTAAAAAATAAGATGGCTGTGGTTTCTAGGGTAATAAATTCCGGACGTAAAATCCTGCCCCATTCGAATGTCCGGAAGGGCAGGGCCTAAGCGACCTTGGTCATCGAAAGTATCAACTTTCTGATTCACTACTGCAACTGTTAATCTTAATGCTATTCACCAACATCTTGAACAATTATAACCTGATATTTTGTTTCTATCTGAAAGATCCGAGTCACCCGACTTGCAATTTCCTCAATATCATCTTCACAATAAACTTTCGATATAAAGGAGGCGCATGTGCCTACATAAAAAACAGAATTGCTTGCAAGACGGATCGGTAGTTGCTGATTCTGTAGATAAAGCCAATGTTTTTGTGGATTTGTTTGCATCAAACTCGTGTCTCAATGATTCTGGAAAAGATGTGCCCCTAGTCAATTCTTCTTCATACGCTATGAAACCAATTCATTTTCGGTACAAGCTCTTGGAATCGATCATCAGTAGGCTTGATCTCTATAAGGCGACTGGCCCAGACGGTATCCCGCTATTGTCTTAAAGTGATGTTCCCCGAACTAGTACCAGTCCAATATGGGTTTAGCCAAAGTCGTTCAACAGGCGATCTTCTTTCATATGTGGCCCAAGTTTGGAACAATACAGTAGAGCAGTCCGGTGAAACAGTTGTAGTCGCTTTAGATATCTCAAAGGCATTTGACCAAGTTTGGAATAAGTGTTTACTAGCCAAACTCACCTCGTTTGGGTTAAGTAATACGGTCATCAACTGGGTTTCTAGTTTCCTTGATAAAAGACGGATACGTGTCGTAGTTGATGGCTTTTTTTCAAAAGAAGTTAGCATTAACGCGGGCGTACCACAGGGATCCGTTATAGCGCCTACACTTTTTCTGCTGTACATAAATTACCTTATTTCTTCAACAACTAACCCCATCCATTGCTTTGCTCACGATAGAACTCTTCACTGTAGTTCATCTCAGTCTACTCATAGTGATAATCCACCTTCTATGTCAAATCAAGAAATTAAAGCTGAAATGGCAAATTCAATCAACAACGACATTCAACGTATTCTCGAATGGGGAAGCAATAATCTAGTCTAAGCAGTACTTTACCTCTCGACAACTCCTTCTGCTGTATAAGGCCCAAATTCGGCCTCATTTGGAATATAATTCTCACCTCTGGGTTAGTGCTCCCAATACGCTCTCGATATCGTTGATCGTATTCAAAAGAGAGCGATTAGGCTTATAAATGACCCGCCTTAACTTCTCACATACAGTCCCTTGAGCATAAAAGGATGGTTTCAGTTCTTTCTTTGTATTATCGTTATTACAACGGCTATTGTGCTGCTGAATTATATTCTTTGATACCATCTCAGGCTATCTTTGCGAGAAACACTCGGTTCGCTCATTCATATCATCAGTATGCAGTACAAATCTCCACTTGTCGTACCAAACGGGCGCAATCCACATTTTTCACGGCTTCTTAACTCTGGAATGATCTCCTTAGTTCCTGTTTTCCTCTCACTTATGATATGAGAAAATTTAAGGTAGCTGTTCATAGGCATCTATTGGCAATTCATTATCCCTGTATCCATCCTCCTAAGTGTTCCTGAGTGCTTTAGCACGATAGGCCTAGTTTAGCCTGTTCAGGTCCACAATCATAAAAAAAATCTCATGGAGAGGCAACAGCTAGTCTGTGGGATGGAAATGTAGGTCGTCTAATATTCAAAGCAACGATTTCATATAATTGCACGAATAATTCGCTTTGACGATAAAAAAACTCGACCACAACGAAAACTGATAAATTAGCTCCCATACGGGACGTGTGGGATTAATGGGTTGCAATTCTACCGAAGTTCTATGGTGTTCACGAAAATGTAACAGTAGATGAGCAACTGGTACTAAATACGGAGCCAAGATTTGGACTTTATGCGATTCTGTAACTGTTTAAGTTTACCTCGGGAAAAAAGAAGGTGAACCTCCAGATAGAGGTCAAGGTAAAAGAGTTGTGATAGATCTTATTTGTGGTCTAAAAGGTCACAACGTAATGTGTGATAATTTTTTTGCCTCGAACGATCTGGAGCAGATGCTATTGAAAACAAAAATAACCATACTTGGCACTATTCGCAAAAATAATCCTGAATTGCCAGCCGCATTGGTCTGCAACAGGAAAGAAATTCTTTCTGCAAAATTTTACTTCTGAAGTGGAATAAAAATGTTACGCTCATGAGCACCATGCACGATAGCGGAGTGTGTAACGAAGATCACAAAAAGCCGTTTATGATTTTAGATTACAACAAAACTAAAGGTGCTGTAGATATGTGCTTCAACCAGTAATGCTGAAGTAAGGGAACAATCAACCACGACTAAGCGTAAGAGATATAATCTTTGCCCCTCTTCAAATGATAATAAAACTAATATGGTATGTTGTAATTGCTCAAAATACCTATGTAAAGCTCATGTATATTACTACTGTCAAGATGGAACAAATAAATGTATACACTGTGTCTCTTGAATTTCTGGACATAGGGAGTTCCCATGTTAAAATAAACTATTGTAAATATTGGCTTCCCTAATTATTTTACAGTAAAATGTCAAATGTAAAACTTCTTAAGGAAAAAAGACTGCTTCTTATGTTACAATTGCATTTACATTTGGTTCATCCGTTTTCGAGAAAATTAGGATTAAGGGCTTTTTCGTAACCGGTAACGTTAATAAACCATGTAAGTGTCAGGATAAATACAATAAGAAGCACAAATAAAATAAGTCTGTTATAAACAAGAAGATGATATTCTAAATAAACAAATTAATTATGAAAATTGGAAAATAAAATAAAATTATTGTTAGCATTGACTGTCTAAAGCAAAGCAACCTTGACCAGTTACGAAAAAGCCCTTAAGTTTTTCCTAAATTAAGTAGCCTTTTTTCCTTAAGAAGTTTTACATTTCACATTTTACTGTAAAATAATTAGGGGAGCCAATATTTACAATAGTTTATTTTAACATGGGAAACAGAAATTCAAGAGACACAGTGTATATCTAACTACTACGTTTTTCAGATGTTCTTTAGATAACATTTACAACAATATGTAATAAAAATAAAATAACAGGGTTGATAAATCATAATTTAAAAAAAAAATAAAAAATCGACGGTCTCTTTAAAAAAATGATTTTTTGATTTTTTTTAACTCGACTAGTTTTTATTAATATATCATTTTCAAATAATTCTAACTGTTTATGTTTTGTTAAGCAAACAAATATTTGCCGGCAGTAGGGTTGCAGCGATTAAACGTTTATAGTTATACGTTTAAACGTGCTTGCATAGGTAAAATGTTGTAATGTCAGCAATTTTTTAAGCCATACAATGGGAGTATTAAACCCAATATAAAACTACTAGAACTTCAACAAACAAGTTAAGGTAAACAAACAGCATTCATTCATTATGCTAATGTATTTTTATTCAGAATATAAATGATTAAATTAGAATAATCTTTATTCCTTACTCTTGAAATTGTGATGATTCAAATAGTTATATTATATTTAATTTAGCTATTTAGCAGAAGTCTTTTTCTATGCCAACCTTACAAATTTAGGTCCGCTTTTTTATTTACTGCATGTGGGGCCATAAATCTTATTTTCATTGAATATGCAACAATGAAAATGTGTTTTATTTTGAAGAATTTAGGAGTTTAGGATACAGTTGTACTTGTAATAAAAACTATCGTTTACGTAACTAAATACGTTTACAGATAACAATTTTTCTAGATTTAATGCTTCTCCTAGTCTTATTAGCAGATATCTAAGAATCTTACAAATTACTTCCACATCCAACGAATGGGAAGTACAGTATTGCTAAAAAAATTTTCAAAAAATTTTATTTGCCCAATCGCTTTAAAATGTTCGAAACACATATAGATGTCAACTACCTAAAGCGACTGATTGTTCTTGGGGTGAGTGGGCTATAGGAAAAGGGGTAAAATTGTGGGGGTAAGTACCCCATTTGCAAATTTTTATTTTTTTAGATTTTTTCCTTTTAATATGTGATTAGTAATATAATTGTGAGTATTTTTTGTTCTTATAATTTTTCTGTACAACAAACGGTTTACAAGATATTAGCAACAAACCGTCACTATAAAAAACCGGTTTTTCGTAAATATCTCCGGAACTACTTAAGATATTCAAAAAGCGTAAATACCATTATACAGGGTGCCCACAAACTCTTTTCACAAGAGAACACTGCAGATTCTAGAGCTGATTTTATGTCGATTTAACGTAAATTACCTTAATTCCAAAATACTTCCTAAGAGAGCTGGACCTCTTAAAAGATGGCGTCCCAACATCGGTTTAATTTAAACATCTTCAAAATGGTTTCCCTTTAAATGATAGCGTATTTAGTGGAATATGCCCAATCGTATGACGTGAATATGATTTTTTAGTTGTACTCATAAGCGGCTCGTTTGGGCAGGGCATTGGACATTGTTATTCATAAGTTTTTTGTTTTTCAAAATTTCGCAATTTTCACATAAAATTAAAAAAAAATCGATTTGAATTTTTATGTGTTAATCATACTTTTAAGAAATTAACTAACGAATTCATTTACAATTATGAAAGATGGCTACGGAAAATAAACAAAAGAACAATTGCGTGAACGTCAAACTGCTCTCATGTCACAAATTAATTTTGCTTTAGAAGGTAAGAAATAAACTCGTGTCAAAAATAATCGTTTTTAATACAAAAAAATGTTGCTGACACAATTAATAATAAAAAAAACTTTACTATGACAACTGAAAGCATGAAATGCAAAACTGAATCTACAAAAGATGCTCCACATGACGACCATCCCTTCCTATGCACAAATTTATTCGTTTATGTAAAGTTCTTCTCCAAAGCTGATCGCGTGTTCCTATTGGTTGGGAATAAACCATTGATTTTAGATATCCCAAAACACAAAAAACGCAAGGATTTAAATCTGGAGACCTTGCTGGCCAAGCAACCGGACCGCCTCTTCCGATCCATCACTCTCAGTAATTGTTATGTAAAAAACTACGAAAAGTTCTGCTATAGTGAGCCGGACAATCATCATGTAAAAACCACAAGTTCCGCTGAATATTCAGATTAATAACATCTAATAAAGCCGGTAAAGTATTTTGAGAAAGTTGAGATATTCTTCGCCGTTTAAACGATTAGGCAATTGTACAGGTCCAAGAAAATTATCACCAAGAACACCTATCCACACATTAATGCTAAACCTTTCCTGATGTTTACAGGAAAATCACCTGCTTGCAAGGCCTGGACTTTTTTGAAATGAAAAGGATACAAACCTTCCTTATGCAGAATGTTCCACACAGAAGATTTTGACACATTGCAGCCAACCTTCTTACGCTTATTTCGGGATTGTACTCAATTCCCGTTAAAATATCATCCTAATATTCTTCCATGACATCATGTCTTTCCGTTTCATTATTTTTAGGAATTGCCGATCCGGTTTCCCTTATTCTTTGATGAAGAAGAATTACGAGCAAGGTGTCTTCTACCTGGAAATTTATCTGCATATCTACGTGCTGCTGCCCGAGCGTTGAATTGCATTTCGCCGTACACTAAATGCATATCGGCATATTCTTCGTTACGAAACGAAACCGTTCTAACAATATTCAACTTTTTGTGTTCACGGTAATGTAACTAAACAATAGGAAAGGAAAGGAAAGGCCACGTATTTCATTCCCTCCCCCTTGGGAGGGAATGAAATACGTATATATGCATGGTGGGGTTAAGGATGGGTGTGGTCAGGATAGGATCGGAGGGAACGGGGTTAGGGTTCGGAGGGGGAAAATACTACCCCAGCATTCGCCTAAGTAGCTGCACATGGTGTGCATATACGCAGTGATCATGCCGCTACATGTATATGAGGAAAACCCCCTGAAAAAATCTCATACAAGGTAGACGGTAACGGGAATCGAACCCATTATCTCCCGAATGCTAAGCAGCTCGTGCCACCACTATGCTACCAGCTCGGTACTAAACAATAAAAAATCTTTCACTTAAAACTTATTTGACACTTTAACCTCAACTAGTATCTGTAATACTAGTTATTTGGACATTCACACCATTGTTATTTTGTTTATTTTCCATAGCCGCCTTTCATAACTGTAAATGAATTCGTTAGTTAATTTTGTAAAAGTATGATTAACACATGAAAAGTTCAAATCGACATATTTCGAAAACGGTTTTATGAAAAAATCGATTTTTTTTTAAATTTTGTTAAAATTGCGAAATTTTGAAAAACGAAAAACTTATGAATAACAATGTCCAATGCCCCGCCCAAACGAGCCGCTTATGAGTACAACTCAAAAATCATATTCACGCCATACGATTGGGCATATTGCACTACATAAATGTACAGAAGGATATCATTACGGAAACCATTTTAAACATATTAGAATTAAACCGATGTTAGGGCGCCATCTTCCAAGAGCTCAAGCTCTCTTAGAAAGTATTAAGGTAATTTAAGTTAAATCGACATAAAATCGGCTCTAGAATCTCCAGTTGTCTTTTGTGAAAAGAGTTAGTGGACACCCTGTATAGGAAATAAAATGTCTCACAAAAAGTGTTTTTTTACAATTTTTTGGAAAATTTTGTCATTTCCGAAATATTTCCACAAAACTCGATTTTGGAACCCGCCCACACGACTTTTTCAAATTTTGGCATTAGGTAGAAAATAAAATTTCTGATCGAAAAGCATTCTAGTAATTTTTTTTGTAAAGTTAATCGTTTTCGAGTTATTATTTTTTGATACGGAAGTATTGATACAATTTGCAGCGGTTTTTTTATTTGATGGGCGTTTAGACGCGGATGTAATATAAGTTACTGCTCGTTTAATAAAATCTATTTATTAAACTTTGCAACTCTAGCAGACAATCCTTAACGTGAAAACTTTGTTCACGCGGTTCTGCGAGATTGAGCAACTGTTGAAACTTGTAAAAACTGGCAGAAAACGCTTAGTTATACAAATGACACGCACTTATTCTAGTTATTAGTAATATTTTTGGATCTGTGGGTAACCTAGCAAGACATTTGGAGTCATGACAAGCCGGAGCAGGAAGGAATTTATTATTTGGCAACATTTTGTGGTTGCCAAACTAGGTTGCAAAGCAGTGTGTAAAAAGTGTGGTAAACAATTGTCTAGTGGACAGACTAAAAAGTCACTGGGAAATGTGTGAAAGTAAAACTAGTGACAAACAAAATACACACGTACCACGCAAAATTAAAAAACACCGAACGCCTTTCGATAGCTGCACTATCATCATCAGCGGTCGACTTTTTAATTCTACTTTTACGTACGCTTTCATTTTATGATTGCGTTTTGCTTTTAATGCATATCTAAATTTTGACTACACTTTTTTTAAACGAACTTTCGAGAAAATGCAATAAACGGATTATTCAAGTTCATGAAGATAAATTTATAAGAAGGAAAATTCAACTTTTGATATGGTTTACAACGTACAGCATTGTTATTACGAGATGTTGCGCAATATTGGTGCAAAGATGACATCACCTTTGGTTTACATTTCCGTAATCGTTTAGATACCAGGCGTTATTAAAAAGTTTGTGTACAAAAAATTTCGAACAGGTATTTATAATCATTATTTAGTAATTTAAAGCTATAACTGGTTTTTAAGATATATTTTATATAATTATAATTTTAAATGTTAATAAACATAGTTTGTATATTTTTTTATTTTTACATTTTGGTAAATTTTTATTGCAAACAACCTCGGTTTAGTTATTCCAAGCATAATTAAAAAATAACTTGGCGTCCGAGATCATTTTTATTTGTGTTATATTGCAGTTTCTATATTGATGTTAAGTGGAAATAACAGCATAAATTTTGATAATTAAGCAAATCAAAAGATTGAATCGGCCCACTTTAAACTACCGACTGAGTCAAAGGCATTATTGTTGGGGAATGATTTGTGTCTTCAGTTAGTTTAACGATTTGTTTTGGGAGAACATTAACACCCATTTATTATATACTCTATTATCTTTTTATACCTGGCACCATTTAAAACACACATTATAGTTTTGCTGCGCCAACTGGACAAGATAAGAAGAAAGAATTGGACAGACAAATAGCCAAAGTCGTTTTACACAGCAAATTGCAGTTTTAGAGCGATGAAATTCGAAAAGCCATAGAAATGCTAAGACCCGGTTACGTTCCTCCATCTATATTTCAATTATCGTCAACGCTCCTGAATGAAATATTTGAGGAAGAAAAACCTAAATGTTTTAAGAAATTTGCTGGATAGTCTGTTTGCATATCCTTGGATGGTCCAATGTACATAATGAGTCGATAATCTGTGTCGTTTTGATAGCAGAGGATGGAAACAGTGTTCTCTTGGAAAGCATAAATACATTCGGTCATCCCCATACAGCTGAGTATCTTGCTGAGTTGGCTATTAACTAAATAAATAAGTGTAAAAAAGAATATAACTGCAAAGTTACCAGTATTGTGACAGATAATGCGGCCAACATGGTCAGTATGAAGAAAAAAATTTCCAAGTCGTTCAGTTATCCTATAATTAGATATGGTTGTTCGGCGCAGTTACTAAGTTTGCTCTCCAAAGATTTAGAAGCATCACATGCATAAGAACATATAGTTGCCAAATGCTCGGTATAAAAGAAATTGTTATTAATATGTGAAGAGCATAAAGAAGAAATTGATCCAGTGATTTTTAAAACCGTTTCAGATATTTATATTAAAAGGATGGCTGCAGATTCTCTACAGTTGCTAAAACCTATTTCTACAGCACTTGACGTAAAACATTTTTTTCCAAAAATCGTCTCAATGGTCAGAAATGGTTCAAAACGTGTAAAAATGTAAAAAAAAATCGAAAATTTTTGACTAAAGGGCCAAAAATTTTGTTTTCAACAATCGTTTTAAATGGCCAGAAATGCCATAACACGTCTAATAAGATAAGATAAAAAACCTCGCACATTATGCGTCTTGAACACGAGACGCCGGGACATCAACCAAACGCGCTGTCAGTGCGTTACCGGAGTTCACGAACAAACGAAAAACTTGGCAGATATTCAATTCTAGGATGGTTCGCTTAGTTGCCTACGAAAGGCGTGCCAGTTTGCTACGAATAGCCGCCCGTATTTATACACTCTATAATAGTCGAAATCTGGAATTCCACCAAAAGGTCAACATTTCGTCTACTTATGGATTCGAATCAGGGTACCAAATTTCATGACGATCGGATTATCTTTGAGGACGCTATCGCGCTGGAACACATACAGACATACATACATTTTGAAACTTTCATGTTTGAACCTCTTTTTTTCTAACTTACGGCAAAGCAATTTCTAAGTATGGTAGCTCAATTTAAAGGAAATTGAATCCTCTTAATAATACTTTTCTATTTTGCGATAATTCACAAAATCTAAAGTGTTACACTCGAAATTTCGCCGACCGATTACAATACCTTCCAATACTTTCGTATAGTGAGAGTAGAAGAGGGACAACATCGGCCATTTTGTTTTTTTGTGACGTTACCCTTGCGGTACCTTTGGTCGCCATTTTTTATATACATGCCCACGACCTGGGGATCGTATTTTTTTCACATGAGAATAAAAAGATGTTATTTAATCTGTTATTAATATTTATTACGACCCGTTTTTATCAAAGGAGATTGCACAATTGTTACTAAAATTATTATTACATTTCTTTTTTAATTGCTATCTACAGACTGTGACCTTTTTACGTATATGAAAAATTTATTTATACATTGGAGTTGTATTCTAATAAGGGATCCTAGCCTTGTAAGACGAGAATCTGTTCGCGGGCTTTGCCCTTGTCATAAAAAAGATTATTCTAATAATGAGAAGGAATTAATAGATAAGACATGTAAAGATGATGATGATGCCAAGCATTATCATAATAAAAAGATGTTATTTAATCTGTGTTTGTTATTATTAATACTTATTAGGGTTGTTTTGATTTTTATCAAGGATATAAAAACCTAGTCCTTAAACGATTATATTCTATGCAATCTTTAAGACTGCATTTAAGCGCTAGCTCAAATTTTTTCAATATCTGAATAACGACATCGAAATTGTAACCTTCAACATTATACATATAAATGAGTAATTAATTTACATAATTAGTTTGCTTTACAAATCATGCTTTAAACGAGTTTCACCTTGAGAACGTTAAATTATATGCTCGAGGTTTAAATGGCAAAAATTGCATTAAATTGTTACACATATGCATAATAGGATGTTTTAAGCTTTATTGTGTACTCCCTTGAATAGTGCTATCAACTATCAGTTAAAAGTAAATATTAAAGGTCGACTGCTAAATTATATGCTCAAGGTTTAAGTCGAAAATAAATTGCATTAAATGGTTACACATATGCATTATAGGCTGTTTCACTGCGTGCTCCTTTTAATAGTGTTATTAATTAAAAGTAAATATTCAAGGTTGACAGTTAACATTACGTATACAAGGTCTAAGCAGAAAATAAATGCTTTAAATGGTTACGCATATGCATAGACTGTTTTATTGTTTAGGGATGACTTTTTTAAAATCAATTGCATTACTTTTAGTACTCAGATTAAATTACGTAAAATTGATTATTGATATGGAATATCATACTTTCCTTAAAAACAGTAAAATATATTCATAGCCATAAAGCTTATAATACAGATTAACTACTCTTTATTTATATAGATCAGGGTCTCGAAAAGGTGCTTCAGTAAATTATCGAAAACACCCTCAAATCCTGGTACACTATAATCTCCTATGTTAAATATTAGTGTGAAGACATTTTGGGCAGTCAAGACTTTTGGGATGGGTGCACTTCCCCTTATGTTAAAAATTAAGGGCAGCGTAATTTAACTCATCTGGATCTTTATAGAAAAGATCACTACCAGCATCAACTTCACCGTTTTCATCTTGAGCGATTATATTGTAATAGCTTATTAACAAGTAAAAATAGCTAACAACCCTGATACTGCTTCATAATAATACTCATTCGATTGTAATTATAGTTTAAAAAATATATGCAGCGGATAATATACAATCTTTATTTGCCACTACTATTATTATTATTACACAGATGTGAGATTAGCTAATTTCCCCACACTACCTTGAAATACTACATAGGCTTTCAATTCTTCTTCATCCCTGAAGCTGCACCGCATACATCTTTCTTGAGATTATCCAATTCAGGATCAGTAGTATGTTTTCTAATACACATCTTCAATAAAGCGGTGTATACACCGAAAAAATGTCTTGTTTTCTTCTTTAAGCTAGATTTTGCCTCCATACAGCCTACAAGGTCTATCTTAGCTGAATTACCTCTCAAAAAAGGGGTTATAACCAAATTAAGTATACCGGCCTCTTATTAGAACACTATCTTTTTAATCCTCGGATTTTTACCGATAAGGGTCTGCCATGCCATGTTATCTCATAAGACGGCTTTACATACAGGTTCTGTCCCGGCTGAACTGTCCCAAAAAGGATTTTAGATTTATACAATGTACGCCCAGGAGAGATATCAGTGTTGCTACAGAAAACAAAAACAAGTGTACACCACGCATAAATCTACAGCGAGAAATTTACTCGAGGCTGGTACATTTCGAGTAATATTTGTTCGAGTTACAGTGGACTGATCTTTGTGATATGTGATCTTTAAGTAATCGCAGTAATGGGTAGAGCTATATACTAACGGTTATAGATGTGTTTAGTAAGAGGGTTTGGATATGAGTTCTTAAAACGAAGACAGTCGCATCTGAAAGCATGCACCGTTGTGTTTAAGAAAAGCGATAGACTTCTTCATATAGGTAAAATTTTGCGATACGAGGCTTTCGGCGAAGGCTCTTTCGGCGACCCCCACTCCAACCCTCCCCGAACATTACCGATATTGTAAGACATGTGTAGGGTGTCGCAACTTGTTTGTGGGTCTTCGCCCCTTGGCGTGATCGGAACTTGTTCGTGGGCCTTCGTGTATTGTCGTTGTACCCTTGGCGGAAAATTTGAATTTGTTTTATAAGGGGCCTAATGCTAACTTGTAAGACAGGTGAAGGGCTGCGCAACTTGCTCTCGGGGCTCAGCCCCCTTGTCGAGGCTCCATTGGCGGAAAAGTTGAATTTGTATTTAAGTCTCTGCAAGTTATAGCTGGAAGAATTTGTTTTGTAATAAGAGGCATAATGCTAACTTATAAAGACAGATGTAGGGCTTAGCAACTTACTCTCAGGCCTTCGCCCCTTAACAAAAAATTTGAAATTGTTTGTGGAGCCGTCTATGAGGGGGAAATTTGAACGTGTATTCTAATAAGGGGACCTAACTCTAACTTATAAGACAGGTATAGGGCTTCGTAACTTGCTTTCGGGCCTTCGCAGCCTGGGTGAGAAATTTGAATGAATTTGTATTTAAGTGTTTACATTCAGATTGCTTATTGCGAGAAATTTGAACTTGTATTCTAATAAGGGGCCTAATAATAACTTATGACAGGTATAAGGTCTCGCAACTTGCTCTCGGGGTTAGCCCCTGGCCCCACTTTTCGTATACGTAAAAAGGTCACAATCTGTAGATAGCAATTAAAAAAAATGTAATAATAATTTTAATCACAATTATGCAATCTCCTTTGATAAAAACGGGCCCTAATAAATATTAATAACAGATTAAATATCTTTTTTACGAAATTTCGATAGAATGTAGATATTTAGTTATTTTTGTTTGTAAGTTATCTAATTAAATTAATACAAAATACCTAGTCAACGTTTTTAATGATATCCACAATTAATAATCCTTTCAGGCTATTGGTTACTTTTCAGAATTAATAACGTATGAAAAAATAATAAAATATCAACTTAAATAATGGAAATCATGGCGTACCCTTTACTAATGTTGAAATAGTTAAGTCTTGTTATGTTTTAACTAAGATAATGAAATATCTCAAAAGTGGTGGGATCTAGGTATAAGGAATACTGATACCAAACGAATTGGCTTAAAAAAATACAGCGGAAAATGTAATAAAATACAGGGTGTTCTATTTAAAGTAAGCATCTTATAAATGATTTAAATTGTGCATGTTGGCGGCTAAGTTTAAAACACCCTGTATGAAATACAATGAGATGGATCTATGGAGTTAATGGGCAAGCGCTTGTTGTTTGTTGGTTACAACTTCACGTCACTAGCTTCGTTATTAATGGAGATATCGTTATTCAATGTGAACTATGATTTTTTCAAAATTAAAAAAAAAATCTAAATATCTCGAAAACACTTCATTTTTGGTGTAGAACATTGTGCACAAATTTTATCTGGAATTTCATGTAGAATTCGAAAATAAAATAAAAAATATTAGGTTCCATTTAAAATAACAAAGTTGACGTCTACTTCCGGTATAACCGGAAGTGCCACATACAGGACAATATTATATTTGAACTCACCGTCATTCAAAACCTACAGTTTTGTAATTTCAGATTTTTAACATAACTGTATCCGCCATTACTTTTAATCAAAACTCTTCGCGCCACACCCTGTATATATGTGTGTGTGTATATATACAGGTTGTCTACAAACTCTTTTCATAAAAGAAAACTGTAGATTCTAGAGCTGATTTTATTTTGTTCCGCTTACATTTAAGTAAATGAGAAATATTTGTTAATCTGTGCAAAGGGTTAAGAACTAATTATTAAGCCGCCGATGGAAAAAACAGTAATTTATGAGTAAAAGTTAAAAAAATCTCCTGTAATTAATAAGCAGGTAAAGAGATACATTCCTATTCAACTTTAATAATGCTACGTACGCCGGTTGGTTTGCCCTTTAGAAGACCAATCACAATTCTGTAGTTTGATACACTGCTTGTCATGTTTTTGGAGCTGTTTGGAAGGCGAGTCTTAACGGCAATACATTTTATTATAGTTTACCTTCATCACTTTTTAATGAATTATGAAAGTATTTTTTTTAGTTTTACAATACCGAATTTATGTTAGTTTTCAAGCTTTAAGTTGAGAAAAATAAAAGTTAGTGAGTTAATAGTTAAACACAGAAAAACTTATGTAAGGTCAACAAGGTGGTTCTAGTATACAAAAAGAAGTTGTAAAATGGCTTATTTAACAGTGGTTAAGCGTCTTTTATTCTATGAATACATTTAAGTAAAAGTGAAATTTTTGTTAATCTGTGCACTGTAAACTGTTCATGTATGGTAAAAAGGTTAAGAATTATTATAATTTTTAAGCCATCGATGAAAAAACCAATAAGCGAGCCAGTAAAATTACTGACAAAAAGAAATTAAAACAATTTCCCGTAATAAATACGTACATAAAACGATATATTACTATTACCTTGATACTCATTACGTAGGCCGGTTGGTTTGCCCTTCATACTTCACCTTTGAATAAATTATAAAAGTATTTTTTTTTGTATATCAGGGAACTCTGAATGTTTTTTCAGCTTTAATGATTTGGCTTTCAATCTTTAAGTTGAGATTAGTTAAAGTTAGTGAGTTAATAAGATAAAAACAGATAAGCTTGTGCACTATCCACAAGGTCGCTTTTCTATACAAAAATTAGTCTTAAATTAGTTTACTTAGATATGGTTAAGCGGTTTTTATTGCATATTTATATTTAAATAAATGTTGATTATTTGTTAACCTGTGCACCGTGTGCATTTGTTAAGAAAATATTATACGTACGTTGGTTGGTTTGCTATTTATAAGACCAATCATAGTTTTGTAATTTGATACTCTTTGTCCTTCAAACTCCATTTTTGTTTCTGGATTGATATCTTTAATGTGTTCTTGGATCTGATGGAAAAAACTAATAAGGGAGGGGAGCCAATAAAATTAAATAAATGTTAAATGTCTAACGTTAGCAAAATATACTATATTCCGTATTAGAACAAACTACGGATGAAAAATTACAAACCAATCCTCTACTTTATTTATTTTAACATAAGCGGATAAGCAAAAATATTCCAACACATAAAAATTTTGAAAATGTAAACTTTCACCATTAACACTCATAATAAAATACTTATCTTTTTTTGGGATTTTTTAATGGTGTAATTTAAATTATACAATCTAAACGTTTCGATAACACTTACAGTTATCTTCGTCAGTAGTAATGTTTGTTAAAAATTGTTAAAGATGTAGTAAACAATTTTGTCAAATATGAAAAATTAAAACATAAACATAAGCCTGCTATTAGTATAACAGTTTGGGAAATATAAAGCCAACTATAAAATTTTTAGTAAAGAATAACTAGGTCATAAAATTAAATATTATTAAACTGCCTCAAAGATGACAAACCAGAACACTCTCTACGACGAAAGCTAACAATGAAATTTGCCAGCCAAAAAACACATTTAACAAAATTTAATCGAGTTATGATGTAAGTGTAAAGTTGTGAAAAACTTCAATTTTAAAATGATAAAAGCATTCACAAATCCAAACATAAAAATTTGTTTGTGACGAATATGATTAAGATCAGTTAACTAACAAATACATAAATTTATATTACAAACGTTTTACATAATAGAGATTAATCCTAAAAATATACCTTTGTAAAAAATTTTGCTATAAACAAGGCCATAGGTCAATCGCAATGCATAATATTAACAGACGGTTCGTTTTGTAAGGACTTTCAATAGTTAGTAATAATTAAATTTTTAAATAACTTCTATAGAGTATGGTAATATAGTTGGCATAATAGCATACAGAAGCTTTGTCACTATTAATGAGGCAGTTATTTAAGTTTTTTTTTTGTGTGCGAAGTAGTAAGCAATCCTTCCGTATGCAGATTCGTAATGACTAGCGTATTTATACTATCAAAATATCAATAATTAATTTTATTTTAATTAAAACAAGTTCAGATGGTGTCGCCTAAACGCAAGTTGAATTAGGGTTCCCAATTATACAAGTTCACAAGTATTTCGCCATCTTATTGCGTTTACGTACTTGTTGAAACGTACAGGAACCTATAAATTTCTGTTTAGTCGATACTTGCTCCAAGGGTTAATTTTGAAAAGTAGTGAAAGTTGACCGCTATTGAAAAACCGTTCCGTTTTAGATTTTTGATCGTATAAAAGAGCTCCTATTTATTAAAGACAAAATTATTCATAATCATCATTTGTGAAAAGCCCGTGAGAGAGAAACGGTGACCCTTGTCTAGATTCTTAACCGACCTTACGTTAACTCTGAAGATATCCTCCACTTGCGCTACATGGAGCACTGCTTGGTCTTGGTCCAAAGACAAACTGGACTGTGATGTTCACTAGACTCAGAAATTAGTGAATGTATCTTATAGTCTAGAAGTAAACGAAAAAGTCAATCGCAGAGAGACTATTCAAAAAATCTGATATGGCCAGTCGAAATTTCGTAAATTGTATCAATTTCTTGAATTTCGTAATGCGTAAATTTCGTAAATTACGTAAACTTAATAAATTTCGTAAATTGCTAAATTTCGTGTTTCGTAACTCATAAAAATCTCATCAATTACGTAAACTGCCCAAATGTCGCAAATTTCTTAAACTTTGTAAATTTCGTGAATTTAGTAAATTTCGTAAATTGCTAAATTTCGTAAATTTACTTTTTTGTAACTCGTAAATTTCTTCAATTACATAAACATCGTAAATTTCGTGAACTTCGCAAATTTTGTGTTTCGTAAGTTTCGTAAATTGCTAAATTTCGTAAACTTCGTAACTCGTAAATTTGGTTAATTACGCAAACTTCGTAAATTTCTCAAATTTCGACACTTTACTAAATTTCTTGTTTTGTAAATTTCATAAATTGCGTAAATTTTGTGAATTTCCTGTTTCGTAAGATTAGTAAATTTCGTAACTCGTAAATTCAAACTACATCAATTTCGTAAACTGTGCACATTTCGTGAATTTAGTAAAGGTTGCCCACGTTGCCTTTTAGTAGTTTCAAACCATTCCTTTAAATTCTTGGAAATGGCAGAATAAGCGTTCCTAATCAAATGACTGACTTTGTGCATGCACGGTATTGCTCAGTTGTAAAAACAGAATCAGTTCATGGAAACAAAAAAAAGAATTTTAAAAAGTATATCAAGGTTAGATGGTTTTTGCTAAATTGTTGTTTGTAATAATAGAAAGATTATGCTTATAGTATGTGGGTTTTTATTTACTTTATCTTTTACATGATCAGGATCTAGCCTGCCTGAAGATGAGGTAGTGGTTGATAGAACAAATATAGAAAAAATCAGTTCATGGAAAAACGTGATAGCCTTGAGAGTCAAATTCTTGTAAATCTGACCAATTTTAGCAAAATAAGCATTCCTTGAAAGTTAAATTCATGGAAATAGCAAAATCAAATAACTGACTTTGTACATGGTTGGTATTGCTCAGTTCTAACAATAGAATCAGTTCGTAGAAACAATAAGAATGATGGGTTGTTGCCTATGGTACAAACCGAGCTGGTAGCATAGTGGTGACACGACCTGATTAGCATAAGGGAGGTAATGGGTTTGAATCCCATTACCGTCTACTTTGTATGAGGTTTTTTCAGGGGGTTTTCCTCATACACATGTAGCGGTATGGTCACTGCGTATATGTACATCATGTGCGGCTGCTTAGGCGAATGCCGGGGTAGTATTTTCCCCCTCAGAACCATAACTCCGTTCCATCCGATCTTATCCTGACCACACCCATCCTTAATCCCGCCATGCATATATACGTAATGTATGTATGTATGATGGAAATCCGTGATTGTGGCTCAAGGAGCTCGGAAAGCTCGAGCAGCCTGCCCTCCCCCTCGGGGAGGGATTGAAGTACGTGACCTTTCCTCTTTCCTTTTCCTATGGTACAAAGTATATCAAGGTTAATAGTTCTGGCTAAATAGCTGCTTGTAAGAATAAAAAGATAATGATTACAGTATGTGGGTTTTTATTTACTTTGTCTTTTACATAATAATACTGTCCTAACCACCAGGACCTAGCTTGTTTCAGGATGAGGTAGTTGTTTCCCCCAAGAATTGCATCCGTTACCCAAATAGAGATAGCCGTTTGTCAAAAAACGGGGGTCTATTTCCCTAGAGATAGCCGTTTCCCTGAAGCGGTAGCCCCCCCCCCTCCAAAACAAGTCAAATAGCTCATTCACCCTGGCTAACTGCTGAAGAACAGGACGCTGAATCCTGCATCAAGCTCAGGGTTTTATCTGATTACCTACCCCATAATTCGAAATAGATTGAACTAAGGTATCATACCTCAAAAATATCAGCTGACCATGATCTGAATCCGCCTAGTAACGGTTAGGATACTATGTATCTAGGTGTTGATGTACTGTAATAGCTACATGAAGGGGGTGCTCCATCATGCATAAAATTTTCTGTCCCTGATGGGGAACATTTTGAAAAGAAAATTGGTTGGTCCATTTAACGACGCAGCTAGCTGGCAGACTCCTACTAAAGTGTTTCCAACCAGACCACACGTTGATAGAAAATCTGTACCTATTTACATGTAGCGCATCAAGATTTGCTTGAACCCACCCATGATTGTATATTATAATGGTTCTGAAAATCAGATAAATTGAAGTATTCAGGTTCAATTGGACCGGTTGATGTGTAGAAATACTCGCTGCGCAGAAACAAAATTTGCATATTATTGTACAAACTTATGAGAATTATATCTTTTATACTAATATTTTATTTCATCTTAAGGGTTGAGTTTACTAACAATATATTAAGTGCTTATTTTGCTATTTCCAAGATTTTAACCTTCAAGTGTAATAAGTGTTATAAATGCGCCACGTATAAATAACGTTTAAAGGGTGCCAGGTGTAAATAATTTAATAATAAACAAATAGATGTAAATGTTCTCAAAACAAATCGTTAAACTAACTAGAGATCTAAAACACGCAATAAAAGATAATCCCGTTGTCTCAGTCGGTAGATTAAATTAGGCCCGTTCAATCTTTATGATTTGCTTAATTACCACAAACTTCTGCTTGGTTATTTCCACTTAATATCAATATAGTAACTGCAATGTAACAATAATAAAAATTATCTCGGACGCAAAGTTATTTTTTGATTATGCTCGGAATAACTAAACCGAGGATAAAATAAAAAATTCACCAAAATGTCAAAATAAAAGATCTACAAACTATATTTATTAAATATTTAAATTTAGAATCATATAAAATATATCTTAAAAACTAATTGTAATAGCCTTAAATTACTAAATTCGAAAATTTTTGTACACTACTTTCTGGTATCTAAACGAATACGGAAATGCAAACCAAAGGTGATGTAATCTTTGCACCAATATTGCGCAATATGTCGTAATAACAATGCTGTACGTTGTAAACCATACCAAAGTTGAATTTTACTTCTTATAAATTTATCTTCATGAAATTTGAATAATCCAGTGTTTATTGCATTCTCTCGAAAGTTCAAATAAAAAATGGGATCTAAATTTAGATCTGCATTAAATACAAAACGCAATCATAAAATGAAAGCGTATGTAAAAGTAGAATTAAATGTGCAATTAAAAGTGGTAAAATCAAAGTAAAAGTACTAAAGGTGTAAAAGTGCCTGCAAAGAGCAAATGTTTTAAATTTTAATATAATACGAATTAAATGTACCTTACCATTAAATCAATGGCACTTTTCACAAATTTTAGGTGGAAATCCAAAAATGGCTTCCTGTATAAACAGAATACATCAAGAAAATGCTCCAAAGGACGCTTAGGATGTCAGATGATATAGGGTGCGCGAAAAAATATACGCAAAAAATAAGTGCAGAAAAAATAATTCACGATACGGAAGCATAAACCCCTAAAAAGATATGCAAATTAAGTTGCCTACCACAACTTATAAATCATTAATAATTAAAAACTCTTTTTTCTTATATTTTATAACTAAATGAACGAAGAACGTAAAAGATTCGTTACACAAAGAATGCTTTTTTTTGAAACCCTAACTTTGAGAAAAAACATGTGGGCGAGCATGTAACCTTGACAAATAATTTACATTGTTCCATTCGTATTTTGATTTTATAGCTAGGACACGTACACAACCTGGGCTCATTCATTTAGTCAATACAAGAATAGTCCGAAGCAAAGCAAAAAAAAAACAACGAAGCTAGAGGATTCGATCTGTATTCCATGAAGCAGGAAATAAAGCAGAATTATTTCGATGAAGCACCTTCTTCGTCAACGGCTATCTGTATTTGGGAAACGGATTCCCGTTTTTGGGAAACGGCTATTTGTATTTGGGAAACGGATTCCTGTTTTCGAGAAACGGCTATCTGTATTTGGCGAACGGGTCCAGTTCTTGGAAAACCGCTATCTGTACTTGGGATACTGGTATCAGTTTTTGAAGGAACCAACTATCTCATCCTGAGAGAGGCCTGATCCAGGTGGTCGGGACGATTTAATCGAAACAAAAAAAAACAAATTATAGTTATTAATTTACTAATGCTATACATTAGATAACACATTATTTCCATTAAGCATACAGTATTACGTGAATTAATATTATACTTTGCATTTATAACATCTTCAATCTCTTTATAAATGTTATCATCACTACCATAAAAGCCTTTCTCACGAAAACGACTGTAGTATACATTTTTCATAGAAACACACCAGACTGTAAGATTCAAGAAATTTCAATCGCTCGATATCCTTTAAATTGAATAGTTCTACATTGAATGTACAAGAACAGCAGTTGTAGTTTGCTGTCATAACAGATTCAAAATTATCATATCCTTGAATCAATTCCAAATTGTAATAAATACCAAGATTGGTAGCTAGATTCATAATGCTGATCATAGACTATACCTTTATCTTCATTTACATTTGACCAATCGATTTGGTTTTCAATTTCTTGAGATCCGAAGAATTGTAATTCTACATATGAATGCCATCTTAACTGTATCCAATTTCTACATGTTTGCATGATGAGCATCATTCGACAGTTTATAATAAACACAGAATCAATTAAGTTTTCCTTAGCTGCTTGTTTGTACACTCCTGATCAATCATTTTTCTGTTAAAATAGTGGCCAGTCAGTGTTAATAGAATAATCTTGTTCTTGTTTCTCGTCATTTTTATTACTATCATCACTATTTTGACAGCACCAACAATACAATGTTAAATTACTGCAACTATCACTTTATACTTTTTAGATACCTCGAGGTCACACAGACACACACAAGAGTTTGCAATAGGTGCTTCCTGCAGATCAATAAACTTTGACCATATACATAAAAACCACTTAAAACGGAGCAGATACACACAGATACAGAGTCAATACAATAACTATTTAATGTCGACCTCCTTTTTAGCACAACAACCCGTCATTCTCCTTATTCCCATGAGCTTTTTAGATTTCTATGAATTTGACCTTGAGTGTTTTTTTAGACAATAACCTGTTCATGTTTCTACGTATGTTTAGATTTCTAGGAATTGCTCCTGCAGGTGTATAAACTTTGACCATGAAAATTGAGTTATAAGAATTGTAATATTATACCAATAAATTTTGACCTTGAAAAGCTTGACTCAATTTAACATATGAGATTTTGTAGATTTGGTTAACCAGAGTAGTAGCTGATCATGCCTCAAGTAATTTAAATCATGACATTTAATTTGACAACATATATGGATATATTGTCAAGACAAACTCATAATTATGTTCGTTTACAACGTGAAGATATATATATATATATATATATATATATATATATATATATATACATATATCCGAAAATTTGATCGGGCTTGATAATGTCCGTTTATACACCACTATACAGGGTGTCCCGAAAAGATTGCCTATATACAAAAGTACATACAAAAAAAGATACAGGGTGATTTATTTTAAAATTTAAATAAATTTTTTTAACGTTGCTCTAAAACGGTGCAACGTAAATTTATGAAAATTTATATGAGATACTAGTATACGAAAGAAAGAAAATCGGAGAATGAGGACAAAAACGGGAATACAAATAAAAGAATGGGAGGTATTTCAGAGACGCACTGGAGGGAGAGCAAATACAGGACGGAGAAGGAAAACAAACTAACAAAAGACACGAGAGAGGGGAAAAAGAAGAAGGAATAAAAAAAGAGGAAGTAAGAGTGGCAATAAAGAAGGTAAAAAAAAAGGAAAGCGGCAGGAGAAGATGAGATACAAGATGAGGAGAAAAGGTGACAAAAAGAATGACGGAAACAATAAACAAAATATGGAGAGGAGAAGGATTCCCGGAGAGGTGGAGGGAAGGGCATATTTGCTCAGCGTACAAAAAAGGAGACAAGAACCGGATGACTAATTACAGGGAAATTACATTGCTAAACACTGTCTACAAAATATACGCGAACGTTCTGGAAGAAAGGTTAAAGAAGGAGGTGGAGGAAAAGAAGCTGTTACCAGATGGACAGGCAAGATTCAGGAGAGGAAGAAGAACGACGGATAACATTGAAGCACATGGCAAACAAAGAATTAGGAAAGAAAAGAGGTAAAATGGTAGCGGTATTCGTAGACATAACATCGGCATTTGATAGGGTGAACAGGCAAAAGTTGTGGGAGTTCATGAGAAAAAAAAGATAAGCGAAAACATAATAGAGAGGATAGAAGAAATATACGAAGAAACGAGGAACAGGGTGAGAGTAAATGGGGTGAACTGAGTGAAGGATTTGTAACCAGGAAGGGATTGAGACACGGATGTCCACTGAGCCCAAGCCTCTTCGCGATATATACTGGAGACCTAGAGGAGACATTAAGGGGACAACAAGAGGCCTCGTGGTGGGGAACGTGAAAGTGTGGACGCTGGCATACGCGGATGATATAGTGTTATTAGCAAGGGAGGAAAAACAAATGAAGGGAATGTTAAAAACGTTGGACAGAAATTTGAAAAGGAAAGATCTGGAAGTCAGTGGGAGTAAGACTAAGGTAATGGTATGGAGAAAAGGGGGCGGAAACAGGAAAAAGGAGGAATGGAAATGGAAGGATGAGAAAATACAGCAAGTACCTGGGATACACAATGAGGCAAGACAATAAACATGGGGAACATATAAAAGAGCGACTGAGAAAAGGGAATAAGCTAATAGAGCAAGTGTGGAGTGTAGGCGAAAGGCAGTTTGGAATGGACATAAGGAAAAGAAAATTATTGTTTGAAAAACTGATAACAAGTGTGGTACTGTACGGGGCGGAAGTGTGGGGTGGAAAGAATACAAAGAGATAGAGGGGCTGCAAGAAAAATACTGGAGGTGGATACTGGGAGTGAAAAGAGAAACACCAGGATACATCATTAGAGAGGAGGTGCAAGTAGAGAAAATAAGGGTGGGGGCGGGAAATAGACCGGTAAAGTACGAGGAGGAAATGAGTAGAACAGAGTGTAAAATTCTACAAGAATGCTGGAAAGAAATAAGAGAAGGGGGAATAGAATATGGACAAGAAGCCAGGAAAGAATATTACGAAAGAAACGGATATGCAAAAGAAGAAAAAGAAATAGAAAGACTAAGAATGGAAGGAGTGAACGTGAGATAGGACATAATTAGAAGGGATAGAGATGTGCGAAAGCAGGAAAGATGGTCGAAGGTAAAAGAAGGAAAATACAATGTAAACTATAGGAACATTAAGGGAGAAAGGATGCCTAGATATTTGATTGGGGAAGGGAGGAGGGAATGAAAGAAAATGATAGCGAGATTTAGATGTGGAAACGAAGAGAGGGGAAACAGGTACTGGAGAAGGGACGAAGAGAGAAAATGTAGACTGTGCGGAGAAGAGAGAGTCGATTAAGCACATGTTGCAAGAATGCAGGGAATTAAAGGAGGAGAGGACGGTGGAAGCGATAGTAGAAGAAGGAGGAAGGGGAGCGGAGTGGATGCAGGAAACATGGACCAGAAGAAGACAGTTAGTGGGAGAAGAGAAAAGAGAGAAGTTAGTGTAAGTGAAGTAAAGAAAGAAGAGACTGTAAAGAGTGTAAATAGAGAAGGCAAATGTAAATAGTAAAATACAACTTTGCAAAATTTCTGTAAATTAAGCAAACAAAGTATATTAGTTAGTATACGATAACCAATAAACTCGAAGCAGTCGCATTAATTTATTTTTATTCATTATGGATTTTCCGAGGGAGACAACACCCTTTTGACCCCCCCCCCCCCAACTTTTTTTTAGGGTTACAGTTAACAGAATATGGAATACCACTGGAATTAAATGTCTATTCGTAAACTTTTTTGCCTCTTTGCATTTCTTTGTAAACATTTTAGTTTGGAAGATACAGCCACCCTTTTAATGTCAATTTTCAAAATAATGAATTATTAAACTCTACATTTTCATAAATATCAAAAACATCTTTATTATTACATTACAATTTATAAACAAACACGATTATTAACTTAACTCAACAACGTTAAAAAAATTAATTTAAATTAAAATTTAAAATAAATCACCCTGTACCTTTTTTTTGTATGCACTTTTGTATATAGGTAAGTAGGCTTCAATTAACTTATTTTTGACCCCAGAATACGTGGTATAATTTATGACCGATCTTTTTGGACACCCTGTATACAGAATAGTTCCGAGGAGGCCGCTTCAGAGTTTGCTTTTATATACAAACTCATGGTACGTTGTGTGGCCCAGCAAGCAGCAACGTTGGACTTTTTAATTGAAAAACATGCGCAAAGTATTCTTTTTGCCAACACATCTTGAAAACATTAGCAATGTTTACGTGACATACTGTTACGGTATAAACTAACAGTAAAACTAGATAACAGATAAACTTGCCTTTGCACGACTGGCCAGCGGTTGGGTGTGAGTCAGATGTTAATTAATTTGTACACCGAAGGATAGTATACCAGGAATAAGTAAACATTGGGGTTGAAATCGTCATAAAACCGGAAATGGGCGCCAGGATATTTGAAATGTCACAATAGGGGATTATATGTCTAATTGCGATAGTTCACAACTCGCCCAAAATACCCAAATAACTTGCTTATCTATACGTAATCTCCACAGGCGGCTCCAGGAACAGTAGATCTTTCGCCAACCTGAAAGGCTTCAAAACCAATATTTGCACGCTTAAATAAAATAATAGCGTGCTGCAAAATCAATCAAACAAGAAAATACAAAATCCATCGGCCTTTAAATGTACGTTATAGTTAAATCATCCTTTGAAAGCTTTCGCTGTGTTTATTTCAGTCAAACCAAACACGATATAATTACGTTAATTTAATGAGCAAATTAAACAATAAATACGAAATTTGTTTGACCTTCGACGCTGTGTAATCATAGGTTCACAAAACAAAAATTACACAAGTCCAATAACCTAGATGAATATAATGCACATAAAATAAATAATAATAATAATACAGGAACAAAGAAATCAGAGACAATGTAATTGTAAACACATACGATATCAAATAACTTACTTAAACGTGGCTGGTCCGCTAGCTAGAGTATGCAACACATCGCCTTCTGATAGATCTACGTATTATAATTTCAAAATAAACGTTTGTCAATTTGGTAAAACATTAAGAAAATACACTTCAAATAATTTTGGTTAATGCTCTGCATGAAAGCACTAGCCTTATAAATTTAAACAACAAAATCATTAAGAGTAGCCCACTAAAAGAAAAGCCGTGTGTTCATGCATTTATTTTATCCCTAAATAACATCATAATCATAAAAACGAAACACTCGAATTGTATTTAAATTTCGTCAATCACCAATTCAAGAAAAACACATAAGTTACCGTATGTGCAGAGACCCCTTGGTTACACAGAATCTGAACAGACTATCACATCGACGATGCGGTTGTTGCTGGGGATGTTTGCAATATCAAGCAGCGGTCGACGGCTGCCGTTTGCTCCTAGAGATGCTTGGTTCGATTTTCAATTGATCGTGTACGTTACTGTCTACATTGACCCGTAATTCGTTCACTTAACATTATTTGCTTTAACTAAACTCAAGCGAAACTATTTACTGTACGTTACTTATTCACTTTATATCAATACGGTACAAGCTCGGGTTAATAGCGAAGTCTTCTCCAGAGGGACGCGTGAGCACTAGATATAATTTACATTCATTTACTTCAGCGCTATTCTGGACCTCGATACATATAACTCTAAGGACTAACTGAACGTCACAATAGATTGGTGTCGTGCAGGATGAATAATCATATGATTCCTTATTGGAATTTTGGAAGATGAAGAACACCTTTTTCGAGAGTTCGGTCTACACGAGCCTTGATCAACATCGTTTCGCGATATTTACACCACCTTAAATTATACGCTTTTACGCCTGTACCAATACTGCTAACATAAAAACTTTACTTTCGTCCACATTGGTTTTTCGACCCTTTTCATTATAATTTGCCAAAAAAACTTAAATATACCACTCCTTGCATACACGAAGTCTACCTCGAAGATCACCGGAAGGATTGCCTTATCAGCAAGCCTGTTTCTACTAGAAATCTTATCTTAGGTAATTCGATATTTAACGCATTGGAATTTACATGCAAAATCGCGTCTAATGCTATGTACATAAAGTCAAATCTTTTGTTTTCGGGACATAATTTTATCAATCGGAATGGGGTCTATCTGGCGGCTAACTAGATTTGCACAAGATGTACCTTTCAAAGTAATATTTGAATACGTTCTTTAAATAAATTTTATATGTTGCAATCTCAACGTGATTTAATCAAATTAAAATACGAAATTAATTTCTACAAAACTATTCCTATTTACAAATACACTAACGAATGTTTCCTTTCAAACTCTGGTGAGAGGGTTTCCCTAAATATCGATGCCAAAACGTAAATCACATTCTCCTTTTTAAGTTTCCATTTTTATGGAACACAACACAAACTTAGAGAATACAAAAAAAAAAATTCGTAAACCTCTAAATTGCGTAAACGACATAGAAAACGCTACAATCGAAAAGTGTTTCCCATCATTACTGCGTTATTACATTCCATTACGAGAATCTATACCCCATTCAAAATGTTTGGTACTAACAAATAATTTAGAAATTCGAAAATTATCGGCGTATCGTGATAAAATCATGGAAAACAAATTTAACAAAATTTAATCAAAATATGATGTAAGTGTAAATCTGTGAAAAACTTCAATTTGAAATTGATAGAAGCATTCACAAATAGAAACTTAACATCGATTAAAATAATCCAGATAATCTAATAAAGAAATGGCTATATCAATAAGTGTAAGTGCTATTAAACAATGAAAAGCATAATCCAGAACGTTTTATGAAATTTTTTATTTTAATTTCAACTAATTACGTTGAATTATAGTGCTGTGGTAACTCAAGATATAATTTACATTCAATTACTTCAAGGTCTACGAAAAACAGTAAACAACCTAAAATAAGCTAAAATTAAAATCAAGACGTATCATCAAGTATTTTTTTAAATTATAAGATGCCAAAACCCATTTAAACGGAGATATTTTTTGCTTGTCTATTAAAATTATTAAGTTGAATATACATGGTGACCACGAAAACATTTACATTTTAGAAATACAAAAACAATATTAATTTTTCAAGATACTATTTATTTAACTTAAGTTACATAGTTGTGGGTATACGCCATTTACTTTACGTAGAGAAAATGATGTCAGGAAGGTGACGTCCTGCTTCCTGAGGCAATTTTCTATTCTGTCCAGGAAGCTGCTCCACACTCGTTCCAGTGTATCACCAGTGATCAACGCCACCTCAGTACGTATCGCCGCTTTCAAGTCATCTAAAGTACGAGGTTTAAGTCGATAAAGCAGCAGGTTCACTGAAATTCTCGCAGTATGAGCAGTTGCTCCATCTTGCTGAAACCATATGTTGTCTTGCAAGTTTAGCCTGTGCAGTTGTGGGAGAAAAAACGTGTTGATCATATCCACGTACCTGTTCGAGGTAACTGTTACCACTACTCCACCTCTTCAAAAAAGGGACCATAACATGCTTTCTCGATATCGCACCATCGTTACCTAGGTGAATGCGCGTGTTCATGGACCCAGATTTTCCTGTGCCCAGTACCTGCAGTTTGTTGATTCACAGTCCCGTTTAGGTAAAATGGCTTCATCCTCATGAAAATGAGAGCGTGGTTCATCGAAAATAAGAACTTGCATTTGTGCAGCAAAATATACCGTTGGTAGTCAGTTGTTCAATTCCTGCACAATCTTACCCCTGAAACTTTAGATCCATTTTCAAAATTTTCTAACCGTCTCACGCCCCATACGTAATGAACTGCCGTCGAGCGGAACGTCCTGGACTGGTAACAGCTTTTACTCTCAATGTTCTTGGGTGTCGACCATTTGAAGACCTGGTGATTTTCTTCATTATGTTGCCCGTAGTTCGAATAGTTACAGTTTTAATTAGGTGTTAAGGTTATGCTCCATCGGCCGATGTTGTTGAATCAAAAGCTCGTTGTGCTCCACTGAATCACCGTTTATAAAATAATATGGTTAAACAGCGTTGCTTAACATCACTGCAAGTGCTACGGAAACTATATGGCCGTTCTTCCGAAGCAACTAACACAAAACTTGAAACCCTGCACTTTTACAATCAAAAATGTTAAATGTCATTTTTCAAAACTCAATTTTTTATATATATATTATATATATATATATATATTAATGCTAAATAGTCTAATTTAGAAAACTTTAATCCACATAAAATAATCTAGTTTGGTTTATTTTATGTCCATTTTGATCAACTGTAAGAAAGGGTCTAAATATTAATACAACATATAAAGTTATTAATTTCCTAAACCGCTTGATCTATTTTAATTAGTTCGTTTACATAATTTCCACCTATTTTGCGCAAATAATTGCTAATTGCAAATACTTTTTCAGTTGTTAAATTAATTCAGATAATTAGCATTTTAAATAAAATAAATAACAACTATTAATTAACAAATTGGTAAACATTACTAAATTTTTTAAAAAAATTAAATGTGATCCATCTTTCCATGCATCTTGACAACGGCGATAATTGAAATTTTTGGAATATCGACATTCTTACAATTTTGATTTGATTTTTTTGTACTTTAAATAAGAGATATGGGACTCTCCTAATGCGCATCCCAGATAAAACTAAATGTCAGGTAGGGGAATCTGGTAATGCAGCTGAACCTCTTGCAGGTAAAAGTAGCAAATATGATTAACATTGTTACCCAGTCGCCCAATCCAGCCCTAGCCAAACGTTGACACTAAATTCTTGTTGAAAAGAGCGCGCTAAAATTATATGAGGATTTTCGTGAGCCCCAAACGTGTTGATTGTGAAATTTACCACTCCTCGTCATGTAAAGGTCGCTTCATCGGTAAATATATTTTTTCTTAAGCATTAACCTTAGGACCCAATTACAAAATTCTACACCTTTTGGTCCATCTTCTGGCTTTATTTAGTTCTTGGACAGGTTGCAAGTGGTAAGCTTTTATGCCATTTCTTCGGAAAACACGATGTACCTTGTCTTTTGAATGTTTCGGTTTACTAATTCTCTAGAAACTTTTCGACAACTTAAAGTACGATTGTTATCAAACGGTTCTAGAATACCTTCTTCCAATATTTCATTCCTCTGAGGATTGCAAGGATAGATATCTTTTTAATTCAGAATTGAATGGAGATTATTTACAAATGTGATTTTTATTTCGAGAAAAAGCAGTGCCGTACTTTTTTTTCTTTAACAATATTCAAAGTAGTATCCGTACGCACGTCACTGTTGAGATTATATTTTTATCACAAAACATTAGTTGGTTGAAGTGAGCAACGCCTACAAATTTTCAAGAAAATACATTAAGCGGTTTAGGAGAAATTAATAAATTTCTATTTTTTACAAAATATTAAGACCCTGTATTTCTTTAACGAAGCATATAATCTATAGAGCAAACTAGGATTATTTTTCGATGTAGAAATCGTGGTTAAAGTTTGTCGACTAAAGGCCAACTAACAACAAAACTTGAAAGCCGTATAGACTTTTTACAATAAAAATGTTAAATTGTCATTCTTTCAAAAACTACATTTTTGGAATATACACTCTTATACAAAGTCACCCTTATTTTAATGCTAAATAAGATAGAATTAAAAAATAGGGGTTTCCATTAAAAATAAATGACTTTATAGGTTTTTTGAATCTACTTTTATTGTCCATTTTTGATCACCCTGTATGAATGTATTACAAAAATATCAATACAGCCCATTAGAGTAGGTCCCCATTTCAAAGAAACCAACCATAATTAATTGATAAAGGCTTGGTTTAGAAAAGATTTCCACCTATGTTTTGGCCTGAAACGTCATTTTTGACAAAAATTTGAAATTTGTCAAAAACGGTTAGACTTAGTATAGGACAATATACATAAAATGTGTCTAAAATTGTATGTAGAATCTAAATATGTAATATGGTTTTAAAATTTAAAATTACTTCTAAGCTTTTATGATCTACCCTGTATAATTAAAAATATTTTTGGAATATGCACCAGAACACATCTTACAACTTTTGTATTTGATTTTTTGTATCTCTTTAAATAAACGAGATATGTCACACTAATGCGCCACCCTGTATATATACAGGTGACATAGAAAAAGTGCCATGCATAGTGCCACGCGATAAAGAACACTAAAATAAGAAAAGTTCCTATGAACTTAGGTCCGCAACGCCTTCGTTTAAAAGATATAATGTTGAAATTTAATTATTTTTTGTTATTTTTTAATACATTTGTACAATGATGTAATAAGCGGACGAAATTTTGTATACAGGAGCTTTTTATCACGCAGAATTCAAATATGACCTTAGTTCTTTTATTACTGATAGAGGCGCACATACAGGTTTCCATGGTGCTTGAATCGGTCTTAACTTTTTGCCTTATACTGTATGTCATTTTCGACTGGAAAAATTTGTGTTCCCATCTTTTCTGCTTCAGAAAGGTATACCTTATTGAAGTCAAGAATGAACTAAATACGTTATTAGAGGATGTTCCATTGGCTATTATTGATAGAATGCGTTACATGCATGATGGGGCGCCACTTACTTTTCTCGATTGGAAAGGAATTTTGGATAGGAGATTTGGAAATACGTGGTTTGGTCAAGGGGACCTGTACTGGCCAGGTCGTAGTCCGACCTTAATCCCTCGATTTTTCATTTTGGGGATTTATGAAAATGATGTTTATTCTGTAGAAATATATAATGAAGAGCAACTATGGATAAGAATTATGGAATCGCAGATAGATTTCGTAAAACCCAGGAATATTTCAAAGATGCCGTCAATCCTTAGGAAGAAGAAGTGAATAATGTATTCAAGTACAAGGACAATTTGAACATCTTCTAAAAATTTAATGTTTTTTAATCACCGCCCTTGATTGTTGCTATTAAAATTTAATTGTTGAAGTGTTATGTCATTGTTTTTGCAAAGAAGTTAGTTTGGCGCTTTTGGATAATTTGCATGTATCGGATGCATTTTCTCGTAAACCTTTGGTCCTAGCGACTTCAATAAGGTATACATTTCTGAAGCAGAAAAGATGAGAAAACAATTTTTTCAGTCGAAAATGACATACAGTGTAAGGCAAAAGTTAGGACCGATTCAAACAAGATGGAAACCTGTATATGGCGCCTCTATCAGTAATAAAGAACTAAGGTCATATTTGAATTCTGCGTGATAAAAGCTCCTGTATACAAAATTTCGTCCGCTTATTACATCATTATAAAAGACAAAAAACCAAAAATAATTAAACTGCAACACCCTATATCTTTTAAACGAAGGTTGGACCTAAGTTCATAGGAACTTTTCTTATTTAGTGTCCTATATCGCGTGGCACTATGGATGGCACTTTTATAGTCACACATATATATATATATATATATATATATATATATATATATATATATATATATACAAGTTGGTTTTTCATACTGTAAACTAATCCAAATCAGCATTTTAGACTTGCATTTTAAATCTTATTTCTATATGTAAGATGTTGGTAGCTAAGCTGTTTTCAAATCAATATCTTAAACTTTCATCAAGCTTTTGTATCTAGGATATATTGAAACGAGATGTGGACATTGACAGCTAAAGCAAACTCAGCAAAGGATTTTGCTAACAGTATAATTGCCAATTAAACAAAGCTATGTTACACTGATTTTTATGAACTCAATCTAATTACAGGGATTTTTTTGTATGATAAATAGTTTAACGAACAGGAAAACAAGCAAAGAACGTACACACCATTAGTGTGTTTACCTAAAACGCATTAGATTTTTTTGTAGATAATACAATATTATGAATTGTTTTTAAAATCATTGGTAATGGTCAATATTAGATTTTACGTTTATCTGCGAGTCTTCTAATATCAAAACTATGTTTATGTTTTTATTTAAATACTATCTAAATCTAAAGCATGTGATTAATCCACGAATTTGTCCTGTGTAGGGTCCAAAGCTGTTATTAACATATTAAATATAAACATTATTACATTTTCTTATATTATTACATATCTTACGTATTAAAATAAATTATTCAATTACATTTTGTTTATAAATCTAAGGTTCTTGTGACAGAAGTTGATTTCAAATCAGCACCTTAGACTAGAATTTTAAATCTTGTTTCTATAACCAAAGTGTTTTGATAGAAGCTTGTTTCAGATCAATATCTTAAATTTAGTTCTGTTATTTGGCGGTTTAAAATTAGGATGTAATTAAAAATTTGTTTATGGATTTGATTAAGATGCTACATTGGTTTTTATAAACTCAGTCTAATTGCAGGGATTTTTGTATAATAAACAGTTTAATGAACGGGAGCACAAGGCATACAAAGATTGTAAACATCATAATTGTATGTTAACCACCATTCATCGTTTATCTAAATGAATTTCGTAAATTTCGGGTTTTGTAAGTTTCGTAAATTTCGTAACTTGTAAATTGTGTAAATTTCGTCAAGTTTCAAATTTCGTGAATTTCGTAAATTCGCGAATTCCGTAAATCCCCCAAACTCCGTAAATTTCTTAAATTACCTAAATCTGTAAGTAATTTTCCATTAACGACTACAAAAAAAAAAAAATGCAGCCGCAGAAAGGCTATTTAGAAAAAAATGAAGTGGCCATTCGAACTTTCGTAAATTTTTTCACATTTCGGAAATTTAGCGAGTTTCGTAAATTTCGTGTTTCGCAAGTTTACAAGTGTAGGCAATCTTCCATTACCAACTACGTAGGACTTATTCCTACGTCTTCATATTAAATAAAACTAGGTCTTGTATCTTACTTATACAGAGCCAATTTAAAAACAGGCTCCCCTGGCTGGAAAAATTTATTTTGAAAAAATAATTGGGTTGTATGTTGTATTATATATTTTACACTAATTTGATTATTGCGACTATCAAAACCCTTCCTCGCCTTGGTGACAGGAAAATATTGTTCTGCATGCCAACGTAGTACAGCAAATGCATCTGCCAGCTACGCTCATTTACAGGTGATGATGATGCAATGAATACATAATTAGCAAATCTTAGTTCGCGGGAAAACTGACCGCCCGCACGCGACTGATGAGCGCCGTAGAATAGACGAAGATAGGCGGACATAACCTGATAACCGATTATGATCGCTAAGTCACAGACATTTTTAAATACATAAACTGTTTGGGTGAACACTGTAAACATCTGTTAATTGTAAATATCTGTAAATACTTACTTCATTGTTACCAATTAATAGCCTACAGGCTACAACCTTAAATAGTTAAGCCTGTTTTGTGGTTCGTAGTTGCAATCCAAATAATTAAAAAACAACACTCTTTTATTCGTATAATTAAGCTCTTTAATATCCAGAAATTAATTGATGTTGGCTTACTACGCCATTAGTAATCATGTCTCTTTTTAGTTATTCCCGACGTTAACGTGACAATGCTATGCTATCGAGAATAATGCTCGATGACATTCTGTTGATTATCATTTACTATAACATGGCAGGAGTGATAGATAAAACGAATTCTTCACAATGAACAGGGTGTTTTGTAATAATTATATTTGTCACAAAACAAGGCATAGTCCTTTAAATAATTATGTTGTGAAACAGTGGTTCTAATTGTGTTAGTAAAAAATATTACTATCTCCTTTTATTATAAGCAAATTAAATTTCATTTAAGGGTTTCAGTTTAAATAACTCTTGGTTACTTGTTTGATATTCACAAAACTATTGTTATTAGTTTTCTATTTCAATCTAGGTTTTTTTCATAAACCGTTCTTTTTTAGGTGTGAATTTACTTAAAAAAAAAGTAACGGAAGAAGCCGATGCAGAGCATGTCAGCAAAAAGAAGAAGAGCGGGTTTGTTTTCAGACAAGAAAGAAAGAACAAACAGCTCAAAGACTTAGCCCAGCATTGTTCCATAATCAAGAAGTTCTTCTCCATTGATTCTATTCCGAAATAAACAGAGGAAAGTGCATCAATCATCAGCACCGAAACGTCATTTAAAGAGTCATCTACACAGGATACAACTTTTAACGTTACGCCAATGGTAACAGATGTTTACAGAAATTCTGAGTCCGAAATCTCAAATATTCCAATGGAGTATGGCATTTCTAACAACCGAGATTCTAAAACAGATGTAGCTGATGACCACTACAATTGAATTTCAACTTTTCAAGAAGCCGACCACGACTTATCTATGTTTTATCTCATCATCCTATTCAGTCGACACGTTCATTAGCGTGTTGAGGAACACGAAGATCTAAAACCCACAGAGAATCTGTTAAGACTTTCATGTCCACAAAACATAGAAAAACGACGCCCAACTTACTCTATAAAGGCAACTTGAAAAAGAAGACAGCAAGTGAAAGAGAAGACTGTCAGGTTGCGTTGACGCACCCTGTATGTAGGATGTTATAATACGTGTATTACGTGTTTTAAGTACGAGTGATTGAGTTTGAACGAGGAAAAAAATTTGTATATATGTAGAATGTATGTGGGTGTGTGATACGCCACTGAAATTTAGGAGAAATATAATTCAGTAGTAGATACGTGTATTTGAATATTATAGAGACTTTAGTGTTGGAATAATTAGATTCTGATGAATGTAAATGTGAAGAGAAATTTGTCGATGGGACGATAATGTTTGCCACTGTATTGCTACTGTTTTGTTACCGTAAGAAATGGAATGTTTGAAGATGGATGAGTAATCTTGGTCAGAAAATGTGAAGTATAAGTGTAGAATGTTTTAGAAAATATGTAGAGAAGGATTTGGTATGTTTAAGTGTTAATTTCAGAAAGTTTTCGTAATGTTGTGCAATTTGTTTTGAGAATGCGTGTATGTATATGGAATTTGAGACCTTAGACGCTACTTATTTTTGCAAATGTTGCGGAAGGAGATCGAGCGCAGGTTGGAGATAAATGTTGAAAGTTGTGTAATGGTCCAGAGTGGCTACTGAATGAATGTAATGACGAAAAATGATTTCTTCATGAAGTAATTGTAAAATTTGTAAGTAAGAACAAATATGGCGATGTATTGTAGTTATGAGCGTGGTTGTACAGATGGTAGTAGCTATCGGCACTATGAAATTTTGAGTGAATACTATTGGAGAATATAGCGCGGAAGGAAGACATGTTTAAAGATGGATGACTGAAGTTATAAATAGGAAAGTCAGAGATTGACGAGTTAGTTAGGGGGTTAGCTTTTGGCTTTTGGTGAGAGACGCGCGCGAGGTGATGGGTTAAATTAGAATGGGTTGAGTCGGAGTTGTATTTGTGAATAATATTGAAGGCAGTCATTGTTTAAACAACTGCGTAACCCGAAAGGGGATGAATCGTATAAGACATTCATAAATAAAACAATTAATTAAATTGGGATTGAAGATAAAATTAGTTTGTTTATTTTCAAGAAAGTAAAAAGTGCGTAAGCAGATTTATAAAAGTTAACAGTTATTACGTTAGTGTTAAGTGCAGCGCGTGTTCTTGTACCGATATTGAGTTAAAATTATTTATGGGACCACCTTTAAGTAAACGAAAATTCGTAATAAATTAAGCCAATGTTAAGTAATTTTATGTGACATTAAAAGTTTATTTGTGTAAGGAAGGACTAAATTTCCTAAAGGTTGCTAGAAATTTTAAGAGGCAACCAAACTGTACAGATTATTACGTGTTATTAGACTATTTGTGAGTACAGAAAGGAATAAGTGTTTGTGAAATTGTGAAGCACTGTTATGTGCTTCATGCAATTTAAGGATTACAAATGGACTACAAATAATTGATTTACGGAAGAAAGAAGAAAGAAAAGCGTAGGATAAATGGACAATTTTAAGTAAGGAATATATTTAAGTACTTTAAAATTTAGTAAAGCACGATTATCTCTTTTTAGTTCATTTGTGTAATGTTGGGTAAATATTAATTAGTTTAGAAGCGAAAAGATAATCGTTCTCGAGTTATGTTTATTGGTTGTTTTAGTATTAAGAATTTTGCAGAAATTGGTAGTGACGTGTGGTTTTGATTTTCAACCACGCTGTAGTGTATATGTAAATATATTTGTGTTAGTTTCTTTGTCATTTGTTTATTATTTTATGCAGGACAATATATATTTATCGTTATTTTTTTTATTTTGTTGTTTATTTAGCCAGGTATGAGATATATTTGTGACGATTACTTAATTGGTGACCTAGTAGTTTTGACAAGTTAAATGTAGACTTTGCATATTTTGGATTTTAAGATTAATGAACAACCTGAAAGTTATATTTGCCAGGTTGATTGCAAAAATTTTCATGTTAGTTTCATTAGCGCAACACACAATTAACGGATCAGCTGTTGCTTTAAAAATTTCATTAAGTATAACAAAAGTTGGAGTTTTGAGAACTTACATATTTACGAATGTCAGTACGATTCAGAAGTGTTATAAAAGTAAATTAAATTTAGAAGATATCGTCATGTTAAGAATTTTAAAATTAATTACCGTTCATTGAATGAAGAATGGTTTATTCATTAATAAGTAGAAAATATAACTGTTGGTTACGTGAATGAATTTGAGTGATAAATTTTATTTTGGAAGTTTTGGTATACGAGGTGTATTCAAAAAGTTTTTAATAACCTGGGTAGTACTAAATATATTTGAGTTTGAGTTGAATTGTTTTGGACGAGTGTTTGTTTTAGAACCCTCGTGTAAGAGTTTACTGAGTAAGCACAATCCTACTTTCCACAATCAAGTAGGGTTAATTAACATCCAGCTTAAGACAATTATTTTAGCAAAGTTTCGATTGTGGTGGCGCCTAGAGACATATTTTCCCGGACTGAGCTGTTTGAATGTAGGTGTAAGGTGTTTGAGCATATTAATCATTCATTTTACTTATTATTTCGACCACGCCCATCTCCCTGTTAGCTGGCTTGGCAACCCGCTTACATTAGTAAGCATGCACGACGCCTAGTGCGGTTTGGACGTGTAACAAGACACGTTATTGGAATTGTTACTGATGTTCTTAAACTTATAGGAAAACAGGGTTTGCCATTCAGAGGATCAATTGAGTCTGCGTTTACTCTGACGAATGAAAATATTAATCACGGAAACTTTTAGGAAGGTATGGGAGAAGGTGGTTGAAAACAGTACAGTGAATCATAAATGTGCAGAAAGAAGAAAAGCACTCAAAGAAAAAGAAAGTCATTCGAGTACAAGCAGATATGTGGGAATAGGCCGTTTTGCTTCATTATTAGGAAAAAATCCATATCATAGCTGAAGAAATAAGGTGTCTGATAGCTAATGAAGTTAAATCTGCAGGGAATTTTTCTATAATTCTGGACACTACTATAGACATCTCAACTGTTGACCAACTCGCGTTCGTAGTGCGATTTGTAAAAGGATGCGAAGTTTTTGAAAGACTATTAGCACTAAAACCCGTGACGAGCACTAGCAGTGAAGGTTTAAAAATAATATTCAAGGAAAATGAAATCCCGATTGAAAACTGTGTGGCAAATGCGTTTAATGGCGCTACCAATGTGAGTGGCCAGTACACTGGAGTAACAGCAAAGTTATCTGAAGCTGTTCCCTACCACCTACATACGTGTTGCTACGCCCATGTCTTGAATTCGGAGATATGTGATACAAAAAGCACAGGTTTTCTTCAAAGAATCGTTCAAAAGATCGCAAACTTTTTCAGAGAATCCTTACTTTACGCTGGAATCCATTCGAGCTACAAGATGAAACAGTTGCAGCGACGCTGCTGTGGAAATCTTTGGAAGAATCGGCATGTGGACGTCCTCTGAGAAGCGACCAGTAGAATAGCAAGGCTGGTTCTGTCTCACTTTTGATAATAATAATAATACACCTTCCCGCACAGATTGTCCACACCAAGGTCAATGGTTTTTTAGATCAAGGTCATCGTACACGAAGTATATTCCTCAAGGTCATCACATTGTCTACGTCCAAGTACATGGTTTTCAATCTGTACGATACCTCAGGGTCTGAGGCAGAGGTAAATGAACTTCCTAGAATTGATGGGGGGTGTGACCTTGAAATTTTTGTCAAATTAACACTCAGTCAGAGGATTGATTGGTGACCTTGACCATTTCCTGGCCTTGAAAACTGATACAGGTAACGTGGCCTAGAAAAAGTTTGTAGTTTTTAGGTAGGCAATGTGATAACCTTGAGGAATATATGGAGGTAATGTGTACGATGACCTTGAAAACCATTGACCTTGATGTCCACAATCTGTACGGGAGCGTCAATGAAACCAATCTAGTAACGTTTCGGGTGCCTTTTTCAGATATAGTTACTTCAAAGACCTTGCGGAATATACTTTGATGCAGGCAATGTGTACAGTGACCTTGAAAAACCATGCACTTGGCCGTTTCGACCTTGAAGAACGCGTTCGAGCATGAATGACCTTGAAGATAAGCAATGTGAGCGACCTTGAAGCGGGGTACGATAAGAACCTTGGCAATGAGAGTGACCTTGAAGTGGGGACCTTGAAGAGAGTGTTACCAACCTTCCCTGCCACGTGGCATTGAAGTGGTGACCTTGAAGCAGGCAATGTTACCAACCTTGAAATCTAGTGGCTTTTCTCGTGATTTTTTCCAAATCTGGTGACAAATCTAGTGACAAAAGTGGATCAGAAGTGACGTAGTATATCACGCAATGTGTACGATCACCTTGACCTTGACAACCATTGACCTTGATGCGAGAATCTGTATGAGCTTCAATGTTCTTGGCCATGAAAACCTTGTACTTGGACGTAGACAATCTGGACCTTGACCTTGAGGAATATACTTCGATACGGGCAATGTGTACCTTGACCTTGAAAACCATTGACCTTGATATGGACAATCTGTACGGGAAGGTGTATTATTATCAAAGGTGGATTAGGATCGGCCTTGCTATTCTACTGCGGCCAGAACCATGAAAGTGTGTGTACCTTGAACTGGTTATTGCCTTATTTAAAATCTTTAAGTCTTCCAACTTCAACGCAAAGGTCAGAAGAGAGGCTGAAGGTCTTCTTCTTCACAGCTTTTGAAACAGTTTTTGTAGCCATGATATGTCTTCAAATATTCAAAATCCAGTCTCAGATTATCTAAAAACGAGGAATTTAGACTTTGCTCAAGCCTGGAGATTGATTAGCTCTGTTATTAAGAGACTGATAGAACTGCGAGGGATTTCGAAGAAACGGTGTCTGCAGCAAAAAGATTTGTATCAGCCCAGGTTAAAATTATAGTCCAAAAAATTGACATTGATAACACTCTAGAAGCTTTGGAAATCGAGGTAGAGCAAGGAAAAACGAAAAAGAATGATCAAGAGGCAAGTTGGTGAGCAATGCCAACATGAAAACGCAATGCAAACTCGAAACGATGAGGTCATGGTTGACATATTTTACCGAGTTTTGAACACAGCCATTGGAGTAATGGAAAAAAGATTTGCCCAGCACTAAAATCTTTACCTCAAGCTTTAACAAAAGTTTGTGAAATACCTAAAATTGACAAGGAGAAACTAAAAGAAGAGCTTGAGTCATTCATTCAAGTTTGGCCCAACCTGAAAGAAAATGTTTCGAAACGTGAGTACACCAATAAAAATAATTGTAAAGTATCGGTGGCTTGGATGAAGAATATCGAGAAGCTGAAGCTGCTGCAGACTCAGAGGACTTCTTAAAATGTTCTGATGTAAGAAAGTGCACTTTTTGTACCAAATGTGTATATAAAGTTATTTTTTACTACAGTATGTATTATTTACAGTATACAGAACTGTACAAGGTGTATAAGTATTTGTTGACATTACCGATGACCCAAGTTACATGTGAACGGGTCTTCTCAAAACTAAAAATTATCAAAACTGAAGTCTACACTTGCCGATGAAAACCTTAAGGCATTCATACTTATGAGTGTCGAAAAGGATATTTTAAATACCATAGACAACGAACACATAATCTCCAAACTATGTGAGACCTCAGAAATGAGAAGGTTATTAGAAGTTTAAAATTAAAAAAAATAATAATAAGTCATACTCTGTACTAGTCAACATCCGGATAAGTCGGCGAAATCCACTAGCCTTTGATTCCTCGCTTACTTAACCGGGACTAAGTGGTAACCGAGCTGTCACGATTAGGTCTTTCAACAAATTATTGATTTTTTAAGTCATTTCTATATAGTGTTTTGCAAATAGATATGATGTTAAAAGTGAAGATTTACGTAAAACTGTGCACATACTTACATTTAGACTTACAAAAGCCTCAAATGGCCGGACCCCCCTCTGATTGAGAGATATTCCAAACCCCTCGGCGCCCCTCCCCTTTCAACTCGTCCACCGCCCCCAAGAAGTTCCCAGGCCGGGGCTGTTTAAAAATTATACAATTAGTTGATAATTTTAAGTTTGTGAAAAAGGAATAAACGTATAAAACCACTTAACAAGATTTTCTTATAATATAATTTAATAAATGCAATAATTCGTAATTGTATTTAAATTATTAAACAAAATCAAGTATAAATTAAGCGTATTAATGCAAATCATGATTTAATAAATATGAAAACCAAGGCTATATTAAATTAACGTTTTATCCACACAACAAATTTTGAAATCAATTTAAATTAATTCAATTTTTCACGCAAAATCAGGGAGCTATTAATATCACTTCTACACGCGATAAGCTTCCGTAGCGCAGAGGTTAGCTATTAAGGCTACGATTTCATAATATGTGGGTATCTCCCAGAGAAGCCGAAGAAGCTTCCAGAAGCGCCAGGAGCTGTAAGAAGAATCGACAAACACCTGATGCGTCGAAGGAACTATCGAAAGCTGCAAAAAATCAACGGAGACGTAAAAAAGGCTACCGAAAGCAATAACAATGCCAAGAAGTTACCAGAAGCATGCATAAATTACGTAAGGGATTTCTGCATGCATTACTTTTTCAACGAGCTTAACTCGGAAATAAAATTTTTGTAAATCTTCTCGTACACACATGGACTTTTCTGTGCCACTTATAATACTGATAATAAAATTTTCTCTACTAATGATTTACAAATAACTTCTATACGTTTCACTTAAATCATATATGTTCTAATGGTACTAGCTTAATCGCTTGCAGATTTTGTTGAGATACATCTGACTTTGCTTATTCTATTTGCGGTTTATTTTAAGACAATCTTAGCATATCTATAACATCAGATCGCAGTCGGTTGAAAAGTGAAAAATGGTGTGGATAGTGCACTGGATGTATTAACTTTCAGTAAGCTTTCTTGAGCCCATACACTAAAATATTAATAATGCTTTGTTTAAACATTTCCAATTCAAACACACGTTTACATAGCTGTAAATTTATAACTTACCATTAGTAAATCTAAATAGTACCAGTATTAACACGTTTTATTAAAGTGTAATTAGGAAACATGACAATCACTGCGGAAAGGCCACTGCACAAAACTGAAAACAAGATCGACAAAAATCCAGAAGTATATCACGCTATAGGACTCGTTTTTTGTAGCGCTGATCGTTTACAACCTTTCAACAACACGAGAGAATTGAAAATCTAATAAAGCAATTGTAGTAACTTACCTTTTCATCAATTTGAGATACTTTAAGATTCAAGATGGGTTGAAACGTGACGCAAAAGTACATTATTAATATACAAATTAAACTATTTCACCGTTGATAACACAGATGCTGTAGTGTTTTTTCATAAACTGCCCTCTATTAACTGTTTGCAGTACCAAGTAACAAAAATGTTACAATGCACGATGTTATTCTAGACTTGATGTTTTGCGGGGCAACAGTAGCTTTGATAAATGCACAAAAATTTAAAAATAAATATCAGTGTTTCACTGTGTACCACTTTCCGCTAAGTGCTTAGAATCTAACAGATGCAAAATAATTGAAAATTGTTAATTTACGTAAGCACTTTCGATGTCTTAGATAAACTGGTCATTTTTGAATAATGCGATTTAAACATGTGTATAATTAGGCGCTAGTTATGCTCCATTGAAATTAAAATTTGCGCCACAATAGAAAATTAACTGTAGCAAAAATTCTATAAACACGGATAATTGCACGGACCTGTGATAAATATTTTTTTTCATATGTTCAAATACAATTCTGGGCCCTTATAGGAAAGAAGTTATTCTAAAATTACATTGACACATTCACAGCCATGGACTTCTCCATAAATCCATTTTTCTTCTACAGTAATTAAACACCAATTATGCACCTTTTTGCGCCGTTAAAATTAAATTTTGCGCTCCTATATGAAACAACAAAAATTATCGACAAGGCGAACATCATAGCCTTATGAATAAATTTGTTGTATCTTATAATTAGACACCTATCATGCGAAGTAACGACATAGTGTAAAAATTAGATCGATACCGTTCACTTCACAGTCGAGAAACACCAATTATGCGCTGTCTTGCTCCGATAAAATAAAATTTTGCGCCTCCTTAGGAGGTTAATTTATTTTTATGCAGTAATTAGGTGTCAATTATGCGCCGCTTTGCACATTTTGCGGTCCCATAAGAAATAAGTTATTGCAAAGATTACATCGACAAAGCTAAATTCACCTTGTGAATAAGTTAATCTTTCTTGACAATAATTAGGTGTCCACTATGCGCCGTCAAGTATAAATTTTGCGCCTCCATGGGAAGCAGGTTACTGTAATAATAATATCGACAAGGTTATTACCAAACTTTGAACTTTAATATAAATCTCTGCACTAATGGATTTATTTAAATGTTTACATTATTCTTACTAATCTTAACCCTAAGTGAACCCCAACTCCGGTGTTCTTTAAATATGCCCGTTATAAATTACTTATAAAATATTGTAATATTCAAATTAGTATTTATTTTTGAACCTACCTATTTACGTTTTAAATTCATAAGTTTTTTATGCACTACAAAGCAGTAATTAGGCACCAATTATGTGCTATATTACGCAAAACGACCCATAATTAGCACTTAATTAACACACAAAGAAAGACTAATATTCTACAAGAGTTCACGACTATAAAATTCGCCCTGTCGATGCAATTTTCGCACTAAATTGTGTCTTAAAAAGGAGCAACATATTAATTATTTAACGGTAGATAATTGGTGCCTAATTATGCATAAAAAATTTGATTTATGCAGGATTCCATGACTGTAAAGTTAACAGTGTTGATATAATCTTTGCAATAACTTTTTTCTATGGAGGGACAAAACTTTAATTTAACAACGCAAACAGCGCATAAACGGCGCCTAATTAATGCATAATACACATTTATTTATGCGCGGTTGTAAAGTTAACTATGTCAATGTAATTTTTAACTTGTTTCTGGTAAGAGCGCAAAATTTTATTTTAGCGGCGCAAACGACGTAAAAAGCACCTCAAAAAATTGATTTATGGAGAAGTTACCCGTGTCGATCAAATTTTTATAACTTGTAACCATATCGGTGCATAATAGGAGCCTAATTATTGCGTGAGATATGATTAATTTATTATTAAGGCCATGAAATTACTCTTGTGGATGTAATTTTTGCACTAACTTATTTCCAATGAAGGGATTAAATTTTATATTAACAGTGCATACAGCGCATAAATGGTGCCTAATTAAAGCATAATAAAAATGTATTTATGCGTGGTTGTGAAGTTAACTACGTCGATGTAATTTTTACAACTTGTTTTCAATAAGAGCGCGAAATGTTATTTTAACGGCGCAAATGGCGCATAAAGCACCAGCAAAAATTCATTTTTGTAGACGTTACACGTGTCGATCAAATTTTTATAACTGGTAACCATAACGGCACAAAACAGCGCGTAATAGCAGCCTAATTATTGCGTAAGAGAAGATTAATTTATTGTTAAGGCCATGAAATTAGCTTTGTCGATGCAATTTTTCCAATAACTTATTTCCAAAGAAGGGATTACATTCTATTTTAACAGTGCAAACAGCGCATAAATTAATGCATAATAAAAATTTATTTCTGCGTGGTTGTGAAGTCAACTATGTCGATGTAATTTCTACAACTTGTTTTCAATAAGAGCGCAAAATGTTATTTTAGTGGCGAAATGGCGCATAAAGCACCAGAAAAAATTGATTTTTGTAGACGTTACCCGTGTCGATCAAATTTTTATAACTGGTAACCATAACGGCACAAAACGGCGCATAATAGGAGCCTAATTATTGCTTAAGAAAAGATTAATTTATTATTAAGGCTATGAAATTAGCTTTGTCTATGTAATTTTTGCAATAACTTATTTCCAAAGTAGGGATTAAATTTGTTTTGACAGTGCAAACAGCGCATAAATGGCGCTAAAAATGTGTGCGTGGTTGTGACGTTAACTAGGTATGTCGATGTAATTTTTACAATTTGTTTTCAATACGAGCTCAAAATTTTATTTTAGCGGCGCAAATGGCGCATAAATCACCAAAATAAAATTGATTTATGGAGACGTTATCCGTGTCGATCGAATTTTTATAACTTGTAACTATAAGGCCTAAAACAGCGCATAATACGGGCCTAATTATTGCGTAAGAGAAGACTTATTATTAAGGCTATGAAATTAGGCTTGTCGATGTAATTTTTGCAATAACTTATTTCTAATGAAGGGATAAAATATTATTTTAACAGTGCAAACAGCGCATAAATGGCGTCTAATTAATGTACAATAAACATTTATTTATGCGCGATTGTGAAGTTAACTATGTCGATGTAATTTTTACAACTTGTTTCCAATAAGAGCGTAAAATTTTATTTTAGCGGCGGAAAACGGTGCACAATAGGCGCTTAATTAAGACAAAAAAAGCTGTCCACTGCTGTGAAGGTAGTCGTCGATGGAATTTTTACAAAAACTTGTTTCTTACAAGAGCATAACATTTAACTTTAACGGCGCATAATAAGTGCCTAACTATTGCGTAAGAAAGGATGAAATAAGGTTATGAAATCACTATTGTAGATGTAATTAATGCAATAACTTATTTCCTACATAGAGACAAACAGCGCATAGTGGGCGCTTAATTAATGCATAACAAACTTGTGTATGCACTGCTGTGAAGTTAGATGGGTCGATGTAATTTTTACTTGTTTCCTATAAGAGACCTTAAATAAAGCACAAGAAAAAATTTATTCGCGCAGTCCACGGCTGTGAAATTTTTTACAATAGCTTATTTCTTATAAGGACGCAAAATTTAACTTGAAGGCGGCAAAAAGGCGCATAATAGCACATAATTCCGTATTATGCGTAAGAAAATATTATTTTATTAATAAGGCTATGAATTTTGGCAGTAACTTATTTCCTATGAAGGGACAAAATTTTATTTTAACAGAGCAAACAGCGCATAATTGGCGTCTCATTAATGCATAATACAAAATTACTTATACACGGTTGTGAAGTTAACTGTGTCGATGTAATTTTTATAACTTGTTTCCTATAAGAACCCAGCATACTTTTGTAACGTAACGGACCAGTAGTATCTGTCAGAGACGCCAGTGAGAATTTTTTATATGGTAATTAGATACAGTAAAAAAAGGGTCACAAATTAGTTGTTATTGTTACATAAGCTTATTATTTATGCAGAGAACAATTTGCACATATTATTTTTTTGTCTGAATGTTCAGAATTACGTTCGTTTAGTGTTTCAGGAAATTTTGTTTGAACAAATATAACACCTTTCTTATTTTTAGAAGCGGTTCATCTAATGATCAAACTGATCGTTGTTTATTTGTTCCTGCAACTTTTTCATCGCTTCAGTATGGTACTTGGTCAATCCGTTTTTCAACGTTTCTGTATTAGTTGAGTTATAATTTCTCGTAAAAATATTTTTCTCCTACAATTTTTTTGCTTCCCATTCGAAGTGGGATACAAATTTTTCCAGATAACAAGTGAAGCAGCTCCAACATCAATAATATTTTGAAAAATGCCATTGGTCATCTATTTGTTTTACGTCGAGCTGTATATTCATGAACCATTTGATCCAACGTATCGACCACTTCCTTTCGTCGCATGGTGATATAAATTTAACTTCGATTTATTTTTATTTCCATTATCTACGTTATTCGTATGATGAATAGTTGACAAGAAAACAACGGCACATATGAAAGTTGTATTTTTCCAAATCCAAAAATATTAGTTTCAATATTTCTTGCTCTATTTGGTTGGAAATGTTGAGGTACATAACGTTTAATTTTTTCATTGTACCAACAATTGTCAGTCCCTTCTGAAATAATGAATCTGAAAGTTCAATCCTCATAAAATAGTTATCTACTGTAATATTTCTATTGGTTCTATAGTAGGTTTCGCACAATTTATGTTCGACTGTGTGTGCCAAATTTTCTGTTCTACGAGGTGTGGCAGAAAAGTAATGAGGCTCAATTATTATTTACCAGTTTTTATTTTTTTCAAGCATTAATGTTATCGCCTTCAGAGTAGTTCCCTTGGGCAGTAACACACTCATGGAGACGTTGTTCCCACTGTTAGCAGCGCTGGAAGTCTTCAACCGGTATGGTCTTCAGCATGTCCGTTACACTCTTTTGGATGTTTTCTAAAGTCCCGAAATGACGTCCTCTGAGGACATTTTTCAATTTAGGAAAAAGGAAAAAGTCACAGGGACTGAGGTGATGTGAATAGGGGGGCTGGGAAACCACAGGAATGCCTTTTGAGGTACAAAATTCTGTTATGCAGAGGGCAGTGTGACATGGGGCGTTGTCATGATGGAGAATCCATTTGTCTGCAATGTCTGGTCTCAATGACTTTTTCTGAGCGTTTCAAGGGCCTCTTTATACAAAACTTGGTTAACGGTTTGTCCTGTAGGAACAAATTCTTTGTATACGATTCCCCTTCTGTCAAAAAAACAAATCTGCATTGATTTGATCTTCGTTTTGCTCATTCGAGCTTTCTTTGTTCGAGGACTATGCAGTGTGCCACTCCTCACTTTGCCTCTAGGTATTCAAAAATCCATCAGTCATCGCCTGTGATCACACGACTAAAGAAATCTTGCTCATTAGCGATTCTGTCAAGAAGATTATGACATTTTCGAATGTCCTGCTCAATTGTGAGGTTTTCCGGCATCATTTTGGCACAGACCTTTCGCATGTGCAAATGTTCAGTCAAAATTTGATGAACGGTAAATCTGTTCAAATTTAATTGTTCACTCAACATTCTTAATGTTCCTCTCCCTCTCCCTCTCTTCCATGTTTTGGGGAAATTAAGCCAGAAGGTTTGTTAATAAGATACTTAAACAAATATTGCCGACGTTTCAATGGTTACCTTACCCGAAAGAGAAATAATATTGCTTTTGATAACGTTTGGTTGCCATAATGATCATCGTGATCGAAAACTACAAAAATATCTTGTCTGTTCAGAAGTCCTGGATTTTGAACAAGCATGTTGTTGTTCGATAAACCATTATTAATTCCTGTTACTTAACTAACACTAGTATTACAGCGACATTACAGCGATTAATTAAATGCACCAACTCCTAATTACTACAAGCGGTTGTTCCAAATGCTTTGTCTCTTGCTGCTCTCTTGACCGCGCTCATATATCTCTCCTTGTATATGGTCATCTGAACGAAGTTCTCTATTTTTAAAAAATGTCTTGTTTCGGTTCTTATTTTGACCAGATTTCTCCTCATACTTATATAAATACTGATGCTTCAGATTTTGGGTTCGGTGCTGCTTTGGCCAGTGTATGCATATTGGTATATCAGTTATTTGCGAAAGATCAAACGTCATTATAGATGAAATAAATGCTTTGCCATATAGCGGCGACTTAAAAATGTCAACCACGATTTTCAGTGGTTATATAACATCTAATCATTGATGATGAATGATCACTGAGTTGTATTACATCCTTTCCTAAGAGGTTTCCCCTTGGTTTGTGAAGGATAGTCTCTATTATAAACGTGTTAAATCTGCTTTCTTGTTTAACAACCTTCTGGGTCAGTGAGTGATGGTAGTTCTTCTGAAACAACTGTCTGATACTCCTCGATATTCGACACCTTTTAAATATCCCCTAGGTTTAATTCGTCAAAATGAATTAACTGTGCCTTTAAGACTACGATAGCGTCGCACCTTAAACCATATTTAAAATCGATTGTTTTTTATGGTCTTCTGAGCATAATGTCACGGGATATAGTTGCTGGTGTACATTAAATTATACGGCGATTAATGATTAAGACATGTCCTTTTGCTGAGTTGATCTTTAGGACGAAAAGAATGATTTAAGAAGGGGAGCCATTAATTTTTTAATTGGGGGGCATGGGGGGGGGGAGAAATTTCTGTCTCTAACTTGTAGCTGCAAGGTCAATTTTGGTGACATTTTCAAATAAATCAACGGTCTGATCTCACAAAAGTGTTCACACGTTCGATGTTTTCGTGAGTTTTCGAAGTTGGAGGCCTTCAACATTGTTCATCTTCCAAAAATGACTTGTGCCAGCGAAAAACTTGAGCTCGGGACAAAGAACGTTCCCCAAAGGCCTGTTTTAACTTTTTAAACGTCACACTTGCACATTCTCCAAATTTAATGGCACAACGTTGATCCAAATTCCGCTGTTCCATTTTGCGTGACGCACAACCAAAACACAACTTCACTAATAGCAGTCACAAAAATCACGTAGTTAACGGAAAGAGTTGAAACTCACACTGAGCTATGGGAGGGTACTGATACACATGAAGGAGCTCGGAAAGCTCGAGCAGCCCGCCCTCCGCTTGGGGAAGAAATGAAATACGTGGTCTTTTCCTTTTTCACGTGCTCTATGAAGTACAACAGCACAGCGTTGCCAACTCGCTTGCAGTGTTACCAGTCTCATTACTTTTCTCCTACATCTCGTATTTTGTCTCTCTTTCTCGAGATATGGTATTCGAAATTAAGGATAACTTGTCTCACTGTTTCAAAACCACCACATTTTCATACCATACTTATCAGGTTTACTTGGTAAATATTGTTTGAACGATACTCGTCCACGAAAAGGAATCAGTTGCTCGTCAGTCGTAAGGTTTTCTCCTGGTAAATAATTTTTTTTTAGCTTGTGATTTATATTTTCCCACAATCCTCTGATAGGTGCTAACTTGTCCTTTGACCTTCTGAATGACCTGGTACGAGATAATGGCAATTTCAAAGAAAATAACACTTTCACTTGCGTTTAATCATACTTTTCAGTAATTAGGCAATTACATGATTAGGGTATAAAAGTGAGTAAAAATGTGCTACCATTATCAACTTATCCTCTACATTTGACACTGTACTTGCAAGACTTATATAGAGACGTTATTCCTCCCGAAGAAACCGCAACAGCTTTAATGCAGCAGCACCACGAGAGACGATCGCTCATATGGACCCGTGCACTCGTTGTGGTACTCCCATGGAGATGAAGAGGGAACGTGGCAGAGAAGGTCGACTTTTCGTTGTACCGTAAGGTGTTGCCAAACAAGCCCATCTGTTAGAAACAGCAACCAATTTTGCCACTAGACGCATACGAACAACAACTTGCACTGCAATTTGAGTTTATGTGAAATATTGGAAATATTTTATTTCGTCCTTCCTGGAAGTAACCGGACGCAAACCTTGGTGAACTGGTTCACCATGTGCAGGGAAGTGTGCTAGTCCAACGAAGAGGACAGCTTGGATGACTCTGACCATATCGACGAGTCCCGATTTGCTGGTCGTCGCCAATACAATGGGGTGCGCCTTCTTCAAGGGAGCCAGGCGCCAAGTCAGACGATTCCAATGCTGACAACCACCGAAACCGTGGAAGGAGATTAGGTACGGACCCGGTATTCGATTTAAGTACCAGAAATGAAGTGCGATAGTTTATCGTAAAAGAAGAAACCAAGCCACATTACTTCCTATCATCTCGTTGTTCATTCCGACGACTGGTCAGCATACTGCCAACAACAGGAATTAGGCTATGAATATAGGACAGTAAACCACCAACATAAATACGTTGAGCGGGATACTGGAGTCCATACTCAGTTGTTGGAAAGAGAAAATTGCTGGATGCAAAAATATTAATCATAAAAAAAAACAACTTCAGGGCCATTTGGACTGTGTCATGAAAAATCGCCCGTAAAGACAATCTAAACAAGTTTATTGCGTTTTTGGAGGATATTTGAACTGTATATATGTAATGTTCTTTTTTCTTTCGTGTATATAATCTGTAAATATATACCTAGTGTTGATTGCCTGCAATTTTTTATTTCTTAATGTGGTAAAATACAATGGAAGAACAAAATAGACCTCACGCTATAGTAATAGCTGAGGTAACGGTAGACGGCACACTCAACTGTAGATACATAAGCTGTTTCTTTGAAATTCTATAAAAACTTCACCGGCTTGCCTTCAGTGGAGATTGGGATTGTTAAAACAATTGGAATAACTCGATCAGTCGAATGAGAGTTAAAAAAACACTTTCTTCTCGTGTTTTACACAAACTTTTTTCTGAAACTACAATTATAAAATTATCGTAATGCACTAATGAAGTTCGCTACACAACTACTATCGGTTTCAAAAAGCAAGATAGGTCAGTTTGAAAGCTTATAACTTTTAGATGTGAAACTTGGCAGATATCTTCCCTGTAGACATATAATAACACTCAGCAAATATAAATTTTTTAGACGCTTAACTTTGTAAATTAAAAATTAAATTATCATAAAAAATGTAGTTTTGCGGCCCATGTTCGGCTTCAGTGCTCGTAGCTTCCTTATTTTTGTGTTAAAATGTGCAAAATTTTAACCAATCGCATACCAAAGTAATATAAAGGTAACTGCAATTTCAAATTTTGAAAAATTATTTAAATCTCTCTTAGTCCAGAGAGAGAGAACGGGCTACGTTGGACGAACTTCCGATCGACGACTCAATACGAATGCCGTCGCATGCATGATGCACGAAATCGAACTTCACACCGCTAAAATAAACGTTCCTGATATTATTTTATCGACCGATTTATTAAGAATATTATTCAAGACATCTGGTGTGAGCACAAGATTTTTTTTTACAATTTAAAGTACATATTAACTGAGGACAGCAGAAACAATAAATAGTAAACTACAAAAATCAACCAATCATTGTGTGGAATGTGAAATTGGAAAATACTGTAACAATAATGACTATTTAATGCAGTTTCTGTTATATTACAGCTAATTATGATGTTTTTAGGAGTAATATATTTTCGGAAATAACGTGGAACTGTTACGAATTACATATTAGTTACCACAGTATTGTTGTAGAAGTTCGGTCGTGTTGGTGAACATATTTTAAAAATGCCAAAAAATATTTTCAAAAAGAGAAATCGCGTGGATTATCTGAAGATGTGAATAAAGTTATTGGACGCACGGCAAAGTGTCTTAACATCTCCCAGCCCTCCGTTTATCGAGTATTGGCTGAAGAAAAAAACGAAAATGGTACGTCTAATCCAAGGGCCAGTACTGGACGCCCTACTATTACCATAGAAGAGTATCTTCCGGATGTTATTAGATCGATGGTGCTTGGTGCTGGACATTCACGTTGAAGGAAAGTTTCCTACTATAAAAGAAGTGCACACCAGATTAAATAACGAAGTTAAAGATTTCCCCCATATAAGCACAAGTACCTTACGCAGATGGTTAACAAGTCTAAAGTATACTTACAAAAAAGTTAATAAACAACCTATTTTAATGGAATGCCCTTCAGTTGCGGCACAAAGAGTCGAATTTTTGAAAGCATTTTGGTGATAACGGTTGGGAGATTTTTTACACGGATGAAACATGGCGTGAAGCAAATCATACCAAGATCAAAGGATAGCAGGTGGATGTGTCAACGGAGGAAAGGTATGATAATTTCGATAAAAGCCTTCTAAAATAAACCATTTCTTTTAGTATGCATATAACTTATATTCTTGTTTTAAATATTTATAGGCAGTAAATGGATTTCGAGGAGGTATAAAAACACCAAGCGGTTCTGGAAAACACGTAATTATTCCTTATATTGGAAGTTGTGGAGGATTTGTTGGTGGAATGCTGAAGTGTTTCATTTGACAAAAGGGCAGTAATGATTATCATGGAGAAATGAATGCGGCGCACTTTGAAGTGTGGTTTAGGGCTGTTTTAGAAAAATTACCGAAACATTCTGTAGGCACCTTACCATACTATGCTGGATCAAAATTTTAGAAATCGTACTACTGCCTGGCGAAAGGCAGACATCATTTCCTAGATGGAGAAACAAAAGATATCCTTACCAGAAGGAACAATTAATTTCAACAATTTAACAAGAGCGGAATTATTAATCAGGGCGAAACGCTATCATCACAAAAAAGTGTATTTGCTTGAAACAATAGCAAAAGAAATACGTGGTGATAATGTTAAATTGTTGTGGTTACCAGTTGCCCACTGTGAGTTCAACGCAATTCAACTTATTTGGGCTTACGTTAAAAATAAAGTGGCAAAGCAAAATAACACACATAAAATAAAAGACGTGGTACCGTTATGTACTGAAGTAATGAATAATTTACTATTTATTGTTTCTGCTGTCCTCATTCAATATATACCTTAAATGGTATAATACAAATAAATAAAAAATCCTTGTGCTCATACCAGATGGTTTGATTAATATTCTTAATAAATCGGCCGATAAAATAATATCATTCTTTAATGAACGTTTATTTTAGCAGTGTGAAGCTCGATTTCGTGCATCACGCATGCGACGGCATTCGTATGAGTCATCGATCGGAAGCTCGTCCAACATAGCCCGTTCTCTCTCTCGTCTAAAAATTTCATTATTGATTAATTGGGATTAATCTGCATAATAAATGCATGTACTTTAATACAGAACGTTAAAGAACAATTAAAAACTACATGTCGGTCCACTTAAAACGAAAATATTTGCATTTAGAGCGAAATTTGCACGTATCGAGAACACGTTATTTTTTTTTTCAAAATTTGAATTTGCAGTTACGTTTATATTGCTTTGATATTTCAGTGGTTAAAATTTCGCACATTTTAAGATAGAAATAAGGAAGCTACGAGCACTGAAACCGATCGTGTGTAAAACACGGTACGCAAAACTACATTTTTTAATGATAATTTAATTTTTAATTTACAAAGTTAAGCGTCTAAAAGTGTGATATGTCTACAGGGAAGATCTCTGCCAAGTTTCACATCAATTGGGCTTACAATAAAAAAGTTATAAGCTTTCAAACTGGCGTATCTTGCTTTTTGAACCCGAAGTGTATACTTGGCAACTATGTTGTTCATTTTTTTAGTTTGCGCTCATTTCATTTTTGTGGTTTTGTAGGTTAAAAGTGTTAAATTAAGTAAGGCTGTAGGTTCGTCTTCACTCTCCATTATTAATAAAAAATATAAATTTACAAAAAACTTGGTTTTGAGTGCCCGCCACGTGAGCGTTGCTGATTATTCCTATTGGTACGGGATCGTCCATTATTTCAAAAGATCAAGGGGAAGGAGGATCTTAAGTAATTGGAATTTTACTACCTACTAGCACAGTATAAACACGAACAGTAATTTCACTAGAGGAAATTTATCAATTCACACTTATTTCGCGCCAAATGCGCGTGGCACCCTGCTTTTTTAACTGTGACAAAAAAAAAATGGCTAATTTTACGTGAATGTTTTATTTACTTTTAGGGCTTTGATTGTTAGTACATACAATTGTACTAAATTTATTACATTTTGTAGATTTACTACGCAGTACACCACAGTGTATATATTATTATACTGTGTTAACACCTTCCTCATACAAACTCTATTCGAGAAAGAACTAGTACGCCTATGAGCAGTAAAATATACGCCGCCACTGTTACATACAAATGACAATTTATCATGACACTGGCACCCTGCGCAGTAGATTTAAAAAAAATATTCGTTACAGCAATATCAAAGACGCCGACAAGGAGTGAAATTACTGTTCGTGTTTATACTGTGCTACTAGCTACTTTAACAATTATGACGTAATTTACGACGCGACGCGGGTATTTTGGCAACATTGTTTTTTTTTTTACTTTCCTCACTAAAGAAGAAAATCGAGGCGAAAACAATTGTTTTTAAAGCAGTTTTAAAAAAAAAGTTATCATAAATCTAATCCCTGAAACAGTAGAATGAAAAGTGACGAAACAAAAGTTTCCCAACGCACACTCTGATATGTTTTAAAATTAAGAGAAATATTAAAATGAGCATTTGGGATAGACATACTTCAAATATACATTTACAAAAATATGATAGTGTTATTTATAATTATAAATGATAATGAAATTGTGGATGATAAGATAAGTGTGCTGTCTGTGTCTCTTTAGCAATAATAACGAATATATTCAATTTATAAACATAGATAATAAAAAAAACTTGCAATTCTTTGCTATTTAAAGAAGTCTTATTTACCATTTTATATGTATTCTATTATTACTCAATAGGACTTATACAATCATAAATATTTACGAATTACAATTACTGAATTTACATTTTAAAGTCAGAGGTGTTGTATAATAAGTTTTAAATGATTTTCTCGCGTAAAATAAAAATGAACAAAAAATGTGAATGTAGAAAATAATTGCATCCGTTATAAAAAAATCCAAGGAGAGTTAATTATCAATTACAAGAAACATAATAATATACAATAAAATTTTATCAAATCACAAATTTTTTAAATGGATAATTAATGTAACAATGGCATACCGATGTGGTTTGTTTAACAGTTAAAGCTTCACCCTATAAAATTTACACAACTGCATTGGAATATTTGGAATAATCAAAACAAACATCAATTATGTTATTATTTTATCAACTATCATTTGTACTTAATCAATTGCAATGTAGATAAATGTCCACAAAAATAATTATAGGTTACGTTCAAGTCATTCGATTTAAATTTTAATACTTACTCCTGAGTATAGAACTTCCGGGTTTTTTATAGCTTCAGGAACTGCAGCAACAGCTGTTGAGTAGTTAAATCTTTGTAATTTAGTGACTCCATTTCTGATTAAACGAAACATTTCGAGTAATTTTGTCGACAACGGTTTACTTATACACTCTCGAGTTTTACGTAGTTAAGAATTGTATATACGTTGGCTCTCTATTTTTATTTAAAAATGTTTGAGATACTAAATGTGATAAGCGTCATCCAAGTATAGATTGTGAACTAAGCTAAGGCAGTGGCGTAACTTAGATATTGAGTGTACACCTATAGTAAATTATTAAAGTCATAAATTAATTTAACCCTCCGATTGTGTTCGGGTCAATATGACCCAATGGCGTTCTTCTAATGTGCATAATTCATTAATTTATTTAAATATTTTATTGCCACTGCATGGCTTTTATTTCATAACTCTAATCCCTGTAAACATGAATGTAAAATATTACTTTACTTAACCTTCACGCCATTCCCTTGCGGGGTAGGCAAAACAATCCCTGCCTCTTATTAATTTTTCATTCACATGTGTAACAACCTTTTTTTTGTGGTTGTACAAAAAAATACGTTAATCTAAAATCATTAATTTATTTGGCATAATATTAGAAAAGTTTTAATTATTATTATGTAGAATTGAATACTGGCAACTTAAATTGCATTTTCTAGAACAAATCTTTTGGGTGTAATATTACATAAATAGTTTTAGTTCCCTTTCTTAAAAAATTGGATTTATATTATTGTATTCGCGCAAGCGTGAATATTATATATACTTGAGTTATGCAGAAAGCTTTTGGTAATTCAGTTAATGCTGACTGTTAACAGCAATAAAATGATTTTTACTTAATTTTTTATATAATGTGCCATCATATTTTGATGGTAAGTTTGTTTTTTCTCATTATATTTTAGCTAAAGCCTTTGCTTTTTAGGCACATTATTTTTTTCCACATTATTTTTTTCCACATTACCACATTATTTTTTTGTTAATTACTCACTTTTAAGTACGCCTCTTTTTATTCATTGAACTTGTATTCGTAATAATCTTTAATGGGAAGAATACAATACGTATTGGATTTAAAATTTCTACAAACACATAGTTAATCGAGTTATTACAAGGCTCGCAAGGATGTTGTGAAACGCTATCCTACTAGTTGACATTTCCGTATCCAAAAAGAACACTGGAACCATTATACAGAGGTATTTATATAGTAGTGAATTTTTTAGTTTTTAAGCTTAGCTTTAAAAACCTTTTTTCTTTCTCTCCTTATTATCCATAAATTTGGTAATAAACTGTATTGCATATTGTTATTTTTTTGTTATTATTAGAAAGCATTTAATGTTCATTAAATAGGTTTTGTTATTCCTCTCAAAGATAACATGGTGCCCGAGAATTCATTTAATTATATTTTATAATTTTTTTTTACATTGCATTTTTAGTAATTAAAGAAATGAAAATAACTAAACAGGTGAGAAACAAGACGCATTTCAGGTAGGTTAATCAAGAGCTAAATTAGAACCCTCCCTAATTAATCCACTGATGAGCCAGCGGCACATTATCAATTAAATTGTGCTTATTATTACAATTTAATTTTTTATTATACTTTGGCTTAAGTTAAAGCATTGCTACAAGTTGGCGATAATTTAATTTTAGTAAGGTTATACATTTTTTCTCCATGCTTTCCTATCTCCGCATACCTCCCTAGCTTCCACACAGCGGCGGCCTTAGGGGGTGGCGAACAGGGCAATCGCCCGGGGCCTCGCTCTTGCAGGGGCCTCGCGCCAAGCAAATTTAAAAAAATATAGATTTTTTAACTATATTTTTTTTATTTAAAACTTTTAGTTATATACTTTAATTGATACTTTAATAAAAAAACTATCGCGATAGCGATACTCAATACTTTTAGTACAAACTATCGCGTTACCGATAGTCGCTACTTTCAACAATCCTTTTCGTCACACAGGAAAGTGTAAAAATTACAAATATGGTTTAAAAAATAGTTTAATTTTATAATAAGTAAATGTAACATTATATTATTAACGTAAAATACGCTACATTTAGACTAAATTAACTACGTCACAAATAAAACCTATCAAAAGAAATAAGGTTGGGTATTTTATTCTTATTCTGATTCGTTTGCATTTCTGTGTACAAAGAAAAAAAGAGTCCTAATCCGCAATTCTTACTAAGTAGGTATAGTAGGTATTAGTTTAGTTAAAACCCTTCACACTGTTAATATTTATATTTTCCATAAAAACGAAACCTACCTAACCAATTTCCTTGAAAAAATAAAACAGTCAAATCTGTAGTAAATAAAAAGTTTCATACTATTAAATCAATAAACATCAAAATAAAAACTAAGTTTAAAGAAATTATAAACAAAATGCTTGTCAAATAACTAATAAGTAATTTTTTGTAAACCCATTTGTAGAAATACTTTTAGCATTGAATTTCACAACAAAATAAAAAATAACTGCAGTTTATTTAAAATTATTTAAGTCGGTACTTGTATGGTCTTACTGTTACTTTTTTAATGTTTTATTACTTATGCTGACATTGACAAAACGTCTAAACTATAAAATGTAATGTAAATATCCAGGATTCTGAATTCATTCATTTCGGCTTTTCGTGGATTTACTTTTAAATTTTAATCCCATTCAACACATTTTTCCAAAACACCCCTTTTACATATTTCTACCCATTTCTACGAACGATCATAAACAGACGCGGTTGGTATTCCTTTTTATTATTTGGATGAGATTTTTTAGGCTATTTCCTCAAAACAGTATCGCAAAAGTATCGAAGCATGCGATACACGTTATTTACAAAAAGTATTGCGATACCGATAATTGATACTTTTTTTTAATGTAACGCGATACTGTAGTCGATACTACAAAAGTGAGTTACACAATCGTTACTGTACCGTACATATTTTTCAATTTTATTGAATATTATGTTCTTATAGTATTTAAAGTATTGAGTGAGCTGGAAAAGTGTAAATTATAGTACTTGAAGTATTGAGTAAGCTGAAAAAGTGCAAAAAAACTGTGTGATACTTAAAAATTATTTCTGACTGTGCGAAACAAAACGAAATGAGTTCACGTGATCGTGATGCCGGTAGAAAATTTGAGTCAGGTAGTTCAAAAAGGAAACGAGCTATCAAAGCAGGTAAAAGAAAATCTGCGTGGATCTTTATATAAATATATAAAAAGTGATGATCAAGAAACCTCTACAAAACATTTACTGACTGAAAGTGACTCTAATCCTGATCCAGCTGAAAACATTCCTTCCACATCATCATGGCCGCCGCGCCGTCATCAAGTAAAAACAGCGAGGATGATGATGAATTAACTACATCATTGTCTCTTAGGTCACCGGTGCCGCCGTCAACGCTATCCAGTCAAGAACACAAATCTGAGCCCGAGTCTAGTCTACATCCATGACTGCTGGAATGGAAAATCTCAATCCTCAAAATGACCCCGGTTTGTGGCTCATAACAATTACGGATGTAGACCGAACTGAGATTGTATTAAAAGGTCCAATCCGGGTTAAATTTGATTTATTTCCCGTAAATGATAATGGACGGCGATTCAGTGAATATCATTATAATAAGATATTAGTTAACGGTGAAAAGCTTGACAGGCGCTGGATGATTTATTCACAAACAAAAGATGCTGTTTACTGCTTTCCATGTCGAATATTCGGGCTAGAAAAAACAAAGATTGGATCAAGTGAAGGAGTGTGTGATTGGAAAGTCTTGGGTGATTACCTAACGTCTCACGAATCTAGTCGACAGCACAAAGATTGTATGTTGAAATGGATTAATTTAGAGAATGATTTAAAAAGCTGTTCCACTATTGATTCCTTGGCCCCGTCACAAATTGAACAAGAAATGCAACATTGGAGAGATATTTTAGAACGATTGCTCGCAATTGTAAATTTTTTAGCATCTCACAATTTGGCCTTCAGGAGTCATAGAGAGAAGTTAACATCTGACACAGATTCGAGTGAGACTAGCGGCAACTTTATAGATTTAGTAAAGTTAATAGCCCGATTTGATCCCGTACTGAGACTTCACCTAAAACAAGTAAAGGATAAGACGATTAATGACCACTATATCGGAAAAAATATTCAAAATGAGCTCATACAATTAATGGCAAGTCACGTGAAGACTCAAATTGTTGAAAAAATAATAAATAATAAATGTTACTCGATTATTCTTGATTGTACTCGCGAAGTTTCTCGTGTTGAGCAACTTTCAATTTTTATAAGATTTTTTAATACAAATACAGCTGAAATTGAAGAACATTTTATTGGTTTCTTAGCCGTCGAAAAAACCACAGCTGAAAGTTTGACTAATTATATAATCACAGAATTAGAACAGTTAAGTATATCATTGCAAAACTGCAGAGGCCAAGGATATGATAATGGTGCCAATATGCGTGGTGAAAAAAGTGGTGTCCAAAAACGTATTCTTGAAATTAATCCACTTGCTTATTTTTTACCTTGTGGGAGTCATAGCTGGAATCTCATCCTAGGAGATGCAGCATCGTCTTGTGTTCAAGCAAAATCTTTTTTTGGTTTGTTACAAAGGTTGTACACTCTGTTTGCCGGCTCAAGTCAGAGGTGGGCTATTTTAAATGCTCATGTAAAATCGTTGTCGCTAAAACCACTTTCTGAAACTAGATGGGAGTGCAGGGTAGCAGCGGTGAAGACCATTAAATACCAACTAAGCGATATATGTGATGCTTTAAAGGATTTAGCAGAAAATACAACAGATTGTCAGTTGGTCAGTGAGTGCCATTCTATAGAAAAGGAAATAACTACCTATGAATTTGTTCTTTCACTTGTCATATGGTATGACATTCTTACAAAGATAAATGTTATAAGTAAAATGTGGCAAAGCAAAAACATGCACTTAGATGTGGCTATACAACACCTAGACGCATTCACAAATTGGCTCGATAATTATCGAGAAAATGGTTTTCAGTCATCCCTTGTAACAGCGAGAGAAATAGCCGAGGAAAATGATATTGACAGACAGTTTAAAGAAGTCAAAAGACGACGTAAAAAAAGGCATTTTGATTATGAAGGGGAAGATGAAGCTCATGAATTGAATGCGGAAGAGATTTTCAAAATAAACTATTTTTATGTCATTGTTGACAATGTGCGCGCAAGCTGCCATCCTAGGTTTGAGGCACTTAAACATCATGAGAGCATATTTGGTTTCATGTATAATACAAAAAGGTTAAAGGAAATTAGTGATAGTGAACGTTTGAAGCAATGCAGCGACTTGAAAATATCTATGACAGTAGGAGAATCATGTGATATTGACGAACATGAATTGTACGAAGAACTGAATATGTTTATCCGTGTGTATGAAGGAAACGACGACATTATCTCGGTGTTGAAATACATAACAGAAAAAAAATTAACTGAAGTTTACCCCACAATCGAAATAGTTCTGAGAATTATTGCCACCACACCTGTTACAGTTGCGTCTGCTGAAAGGAGTTTTTCGAGGCTTAAAATTATTAAAACATATTTGAGGAATTCGATGACACAAGATCGGCTTTCAGCTCTTGCTATTCTTTCAATCGAAAATGACGTAGCTCATTCGTTAGATTATTGTGCTTTAATTAAAGATTTTATTTAGTCTTAGGAAAAGCCGCAAACATCAATTTTAAAATTTATCATCTCTGTATTTGTTAATTTTGCAAATCTTTCAATATAAAATATTTTAAAACTCAAATTTTATTTATTTGTATAACTTTAGCATTACTCGTTAAACATGACAAATACCTAAACCAAACAACCAGACCTACATTCGCATCACATTCACATACTTTTCACGAAGGACAAAGGGCCTCGCAAAGACCTGCCGCCCGGGGCCTCGCAATGGGTAAGGCCGCCGCTGCTTCCACAAGATTCATACATAGTCTCTGACATGCCCTTTTGTTTTAAAACTTATCTTTCTTTCCTTTATTATAGATTCTACTACGTTCAGTCAAGTTTTACGCGGCCTACCAGGCCCGGCCTATCCCCTAACCTAACCCACATATATATGTTTCGTTAATCTAGCGTTGTTCATTCTCTCAATGTGACCAAACCAACGTAATGTACAACTTTTATATCTATACATCATCGTCTTTTCCTCACCACACTCCGTCATTATGCATTCATTTTTTATCTTGTCCCTTCTCGTTTTACCACATGCGCTTCTCAGGAATCTCATACCCACGGCATTTATTTTTCTTTCGTGCTTCTTTTGACATACCCATGTCTCACTTCCATACAGTACTGACGGACGAATACGCCATTATAGATTACTCGTTTCGCAGCTAGGCTGATGCTTTCATTTTTCATTATCGTCCACATACTTCCAATCACTTTCCTTCCAGCATTGACCCTTCGCCCAATCTCGCTCTCAATTGTACCATCTGCAGTAAACATTCTGCCGAATAAATACTCTACTCTCCTTTCCACCTTCGCGATTGAATAACACAATCTTAGTTTTGTTCATGTTTACCTTTAGGTCCATGCTGTCACAGACTGTATCAAACTTTCTCAGAGTGGTTTGCAGCTCATCCGCACTGTCACTTAATAAGACTGTGTCATCTGCATAAACCAGAAGTCGTACATTTACGTCACCAACCATTACACCATTTCTATCGGTACATGCTTGTCTAAGACATTTATCCATATATACATTGAACAACCACGGTGACATCACACAGCCTTGTCGCACTCCTTGCTCAATATTAAAGTATTCACTCACACCTCCTCTCACCCTAACACATGCCCGACTACCGTTGTATACTGCCCTTATTTTATTAGACCTTTATTTACGCGATATTCATTTAATATTTCCCACAGCTTCTCTCTATTCACTCTGTCATATGCTTTCTCCAGATCTACAAACGCACAGTACAACTTCCTTTTTACCATTAAACACTTTTCGATCACCTGCTGGAGAGCAACCATCTGATCGACACATCCTCTTCCTGGCATGAAGCCACCTTGCACATCCCACACCTTAATTTGTGTAATTTCTCGTACTCTATCAATCAGAATTCTTCCAAATACTTTACCAGGTACGCTGAGCAAGCTAATTCCTCTAATGTCGAAAGCGAAGATGGTGTAAACCAGAAACTTGCGGCACGCCTGCTGTGGGGTGAAATAGATCCGAGAAGTTGTTGCCTACTTTGACTCGAACTGACGGATTAGTCAAGTACGAGAGTACAAGTTTGCAGAAGGGATTAGTGATGTTAGGGTTACGGATCTTGTGTGTGAATGAGACCAGAGTGCCAGATCCTGTCAAACGCTCGCTTAGTACCCAGCCAGGTTGGATTGCATATGATTGAATGGTCTTGTGGTCTCTGTAAGCAGCTTCAACAAAGATCGTGACACGTTCGTTTGGGACAGAAGCCGAATTGGCTGTTTGAATTCAAGGTGGCCTCTAAGTAGCTCGGATAGAATTTTCTCAAAGCATTTTTCGAGGTAGGGAAATGGGGGTATAAAAGGAGGGCGTGGTAAGGTCGGAGTACTGTTTGGTTATCATGACGGTGGAAGCCGATTTCCGGTTTGTCGGGAAGTGAGATAGTGTTCAGCGTTTGTTATAGATGTCGTTGAGTAGTATGAGGGCTGGGTCGGACAACTGTAGTATTTTACGGTTAAGGCCGTCTTGACCTGCAACTAAATTGCGACCTTTTCTGCAATATGCTTCAACCAAATCGGGTGTGATGGGAGTATTGGAGAGAATCCCGGTGTCCAACTGGATTTAAGGAATGTTAAGGTTACGGAATTCGTCAAGGTGGAATCTCTCTTAGTTTCTAGAACTGGGGGTCAAAATAAGGATTTTCGGGAGATTGGAAAATGGACCGAAGGTGAAGACCGAAGAAGTCGGCCTTACTTTGGTTAGAGGAGATTAGGTTGCCCTGGATCAATGAGATAGATTTGGGGGATACTTTTCTACGGGTCAGTCTATCGAACTGTTGCTAGAAGAGTTTTTCATTTCGGTAATCTAACTCACAGGTGACTTTTGTGCTAGACTTCGATATATTTGTTTGTTTCTCGCTTGATTAGGAGTTGAGGCACTTGTATTCGGTCTTGAGCGCCGGAACCCTGGATCGCAAACATTGACGATTGATTCGTCTTTTCTCTTTAATACAGTTTACGATTTTCCGCGGGAAATGTTGTTTTTCAATGCGACTGAGGTTTCGACTGCTTCCGTAATTACCGAAGTTAGATCTATGATGGCTCTCTCGAGATATTGGGTACTAGAAGATGGGGTGTGGGAAGGTTGTTGGATATGTGTTCGGGGAACATATTACAATCTGTGTTCGAAAAATCTTTGATTACTGTACATATACTGGACGATCGAAATAATGGGGCGTGAGTTTGGAAACAAGGATCTGATTTATTAATTGTAACAAAGCCGATGATAGCCTGATACCGTTGTTATTGCTTCTGGGATCACTGAGTAGGGTGTGACGGGGATTGAAATTACCTATCACCTAAGAAGGCTGCAAGGATAAATTAGGAAGTAATCAGAACGGGTATTGTGGACGGGCGGATTGTAGTAAGAGAATAAAACAATCGGAGTGGGAAAGTGCACCGTCACAGAAAGACATTCGAGATGCGGTAGGTGCGGAAGAAGTTGAAAGCGGGTAGACGCGGAGTAATTTCAGACGGTTTGATAGTGGCTGTTTTGTAGGTAGGCGTGATAAGTGTTAGTGTGCATGTGTCTGTTAATTTTGTTTCAGTAATTGAGAGGATGTGTATCTTGTGTTCCTGGAGTAAGTTTTTATGTAAGGAGCGTTTTAGACGAACGCCCCTGACGTTAACTGTCCCTGCTATGATATCTATTTTGGAAGGATTTAAGGTATGGGTTCTCGGAATACAGCAAGCGTCGTCCGAGTGCCTACCACACAGGTGCCGGTTCTCCGCTGGAAGGAGCGGAACTTTAAGAAGTGTTTAATTGTTCCGTGTCGATTGTTGCTTCCAAGTAGGACTCTCTGGAAGACAGGATTGGGTCTAGGGTCGGCATCTACTGGGAGGTTCTTGCCGCTTCTGGTATTTAAGAAGTAGGTTATTGATCGTTGTTAAACTGTGGGTTAGCGGAGGATCTGCAGGAGGGGAATCTGTAACTTCCGCTATAGTTGAAGCAACGGATGAAGCAGGTAGGGTACTTTAGCGGCATGGCCCACCTGCGTGCAGGTAGAGCAATACTTGGGGAGGGGTGGTGAGATAAGAAAAGGTTCGCACCAGTAGTGCCACCCGAACATGGTGACTCCCTGTGCGGGGAGAAACTCGAGGGTGGTTTTGGATGGGGTGACAAGGAGGACTAGGGCCGTAGGTTGGTTAGTAGCCTTCGAGGTAATGCGAATGGATTTGCGCACAGATGGCAGAGCAACCACATCTAGGACCTCTTCTGGTAGGATATCCTTATCTACGTGGCGTATCGCGCAGAAAAAGGAGGAAAGACTAGGAGTGGAGTTAAAGGGGCGAGAATCGGAGTGCTCGGTAACGGTGGGATCGCCAAACTAACGATGCAGCCTAAGCTGCGTAGCCTCCGAGGAGGTTTCGAGAGGGAAGTTTGATAGTGGTCGAACGTAAAGTTCAACCACGGGAAGTTGAAGGATTTCAGGGAATTGAATAAGGTTTTTTAGGAGTTGATTGCTTTCGAGATATGGCGGATGCAATACCTCGAGGATTGGGAACGGGTAGGATGTGCAGGGGAAGCATGTATAGGTAGGAGGGCTGGTGCCCTTGTTTGCATGTAGGTGCTGGTTGTGAGTGTGTGGGTTTTGTGGAGGTGCTCGATCGTGTAGAGGTGGCTGGGAAGGAGGCAGCGTTGTTGTGTGAACGTGATTATGAGGCGAGGCTGTGTGCGTATGTTGAAGTGAGTAGTGGCAGGGGTTGGGGAAACAATCGTGAGACAAGCACGGTGGCAACCGTGCTTCACCATCACGAGTGTTCTTAAATCGGTGTTAGAAAACGGAGATGTAAAATATTTCTTTGCGGAAGGAAGGGTCTACGCGGAGTTGCAGCCTCACACCCCAGAAAAAAAAGCCAATAGAAAGGAAAGCAAATACTAAAATAAAACCATAAAAAGTTTTATTAGCTACTAAACTTATTCTGTCCCGACGTCGATCTTAGGTGTTGGCGGTGTCCTGGATGACTTCCGTGTTCTTGTATCCTTTGTGAGTCTTCTGATTGTTGTCCTTCGGTTTCTGGCTGTAGTTTCTCTTCTTCTGGATTGGAACCCCTTGGTTGTATTGTTAAGCTAAGTTCTTTTTTTGATAATTAATTATTAATTGCTGCCAAACCTCTGTGTTCAAATGCGATCCCAAATCGGTAGAACAGAAAAGGAAATGGCCACGTGTTTCACTCCCTCCCCTAGGGGGAGGGCTGCTTGAACTTTCCAGGATCCTTCAGCCACAACCATTAATTTCCATCATACATACATTAAATATGCATGCATGGTGGGATTATGGAACGGAGTTAGGGTTTGATTAATCAATCATTCAATAAATGGATTGATTGATTATTTAATTACCGATTAATAAAAAAATCGATTATTTTCAGTGATCAATTATTGAAACATAATCACCCACCCTTATTTCACAATAACCTTTCTGTCCATACTGCCCTAGTTTATATATTATATTCCACTGTTACATTATATTTGCAGTAAATACAAAAGAAAACTTTCTTATCAAAATATATATTTAATGCATGGATTATATTGTTTCCCTCAAGGCAGATGTTCTCCAATCAATTATTGTTTGAATAATATTTTATATTATTAATCTATTTTGTAAACAATTTGATTAATCGATTGTTTGGTTAATCAAACATTTCATTAATTGATTAATCGATTATTTAATTAATTAATTATTTGGTTAATCGATTCTTTTAATTAATCAATTATTTGATTTCACATTTTTTTACAGCACATTCATTTTCACATAGGTGTAATGATTTGGAATGAACCAAACACAAAAGTGCAACTTTTTCAAAAAACCAAAAAATTTTTACTATTCATCATTTTATATACAGATCAAATATCCTAATAATTGTATAGATAAAACATTTAACATAGAATAATAAATAACACTAATGGCAGTACAATGTTGTCAATCTGATTAGTTGAAGCCTCAACTAATGACCCGATAACTATTGCAACAACAGATTTAAGCAAAGTCGTACTATTATTGGTATCCAGAAACCCTATAAGAAAAAAATTAAATTACAACTTTAACATAATTTCTTTTGAAATAATTACCTATACATACTAAAAAATAAATAACAGCTAATTGACTAATAATACAACCGATGGTACCTTCCATAGTCTTTTTTGTTCCTGCAACTCAAAGAATAATTAACAAAAACAGAAATTAAAAAAATTTTACCAGGCCAATATCGTTTTCCAATGCTTGTACCAACAACACTAGCTGCAGTATCGCCCACCCCAATTGCGAGTATACCACTCATAACTGGTAATAAGTTAAATCCAACTGAGTCCACAATGTCACAAGGTGCCGGATGAATCCATACAGGTAACGAACATCCAATTAATAAATACATTGGGGTAAGTGCCACAAGTCCAGTGTCTTTATCATCTCTGTATAGAACAAACCCCTTTTGCAGAGAACTTCCCAATGGTGGAATATTTAAAATTCTCAATGTCTAACTCGTAAATCAGAGTGTATAAAAATTTCAATATAATATTATTAGTACCTCTAACATAGCAAAAATTCCTAATACTACACCACTTGCTAAATATATCAATGAGCATTGATACAGTAAACCCGGAAGATAAACAGCAACCGCGAAAATATGAAATACTTTACGAACAGCCGGTGTTGCCTTTTCTTTTCCACTTATTTGACGATTTACAGCAACCACTGCCGTTATTGAACACACAATCCAGTAAAAAACCATTTTAGTCTAAAAAACTATATAATAGAATCAATTACAAATTTAAGCAAAACTTACTCTACTGACATCATCGAAAAAAAGAAAATTCATTATCCAGAGTAACGGACTTTGTTGTAATAATGTCGTCAAAAGAACCACTATAAATATAAACAAAATAGATGTTGTCGTTAAATAGAACGACATTGTATCACGTAAACTCTTGAATTTATGCATTAATATTATTATGATTGCAACAGCAGTTAAGCCGATCTGAAATAACTTTGTTAAAAAATGAATACATGGTATGTGGGCTACTTACTTGTACTATTAACGTTGAGATTTCAATAACCTTTATCGGTGTTCGAAACATTGCTAAATAAGTATTGGAAATCACACCATAAAAAAACAAAACTAAAGCTTGAGAGACAATTGCTAATTCACCGACAGTAAAACTCAATGGTAATTTTCGAAATAATGTTACCATTAAATTCCAGTAACCAATTGTCGAAATTAACCCACTTATAAAACTAAAGACAAACCCTAAAAAAAAAACGTTAATTTATTAGATATTGTGATAAATATGTTACCAGCATTAAATAAAAAACGGAATGTAGTTGCTATAACAGCTGATGGTATTAATTGTAAATGTCTGTTTACATCTAATGTTTTCTTTTTTGCACATTGTATAATAAATATCACAGAAGTTCCAATTAATCCTACGGATAATGCAGCGCACATTTTAAACGTGTGGGTGGATTCTACCGGATGCTTAACAGCTGCCATTATTAATGATATTGGTAGAAGAAACATAAGCCATACACCTGGATCTGCGTCCGGTCTAAAATCCCGTTAATTAAACCCATTATAAGTTAAATAGTGTTAATTTACCTAACTTTAATTCCAGCATCTCCGAGAAATGATGATATTGATGCACTTAATTGAATCATCCTATTTAAGATTGCTTTGGTTTAGGTAAATTATCTAAGAATTACTGCACTTTGATTATAAATAGTATTTCCTGTATTAATCATGATGTTTTTGTTCAGATTAACTTATTATGTTGAAGTGTATTAAGAGCATTTTTGAGGTTGTGTTATAAAGTTCAAAAGTGTCTACGTTGCGCATAATTGGACTTTGACAGTACAAACATTGTTGCCAATTTTTTTTTGTAAAAAGGAATCCGAAGGATTATAGTATAGGGTGATGAAATAGAGCTAGTACCTCGAATCACCCTAACCGCAATCTTTAAGTGACTGTTAATATCATCATTAATTGAGCATTAGTCAAAGGCTGTTCTGACCCTTTTTTATCCGGTCAAACCGCACTAGGCATCATGCATGCTTACTACGGTAAGCAGGTTACCAAGCTAACTGCAATGAAAATGGGCAGGTTTGATATAAAACATAAAATGGTTGAAGTTTAGGTTGAAACACCTTACACTTACCACACAACAATAAATAACAACGTTCAGACCAGGAATAAGTCTCTGGGCACCACCACAATCTGAAATTTCTCTGAAATAAATAGTCTTGGGCAAGATGTTACACACTTTCACTTTAAAAGAACACGTTAAATTTCTTCACAGTAATCTAAATACACGACAATAAACTTAACTTAACCTTCACGCCATACCATTGCGGGGTACGCAAAACAATTCCTGCCTCTTATTTATTTATCATTCACAATCTTTCACCATGCTTTCCTATCTCCGTATACCTCCCTAGCTTCCGCCAGGTTCATACGTTGTCTCTGGCATGCCCTATTATTTTTAAAACTTCTTATCTTTCTTTCCTTTATCATACATTCTACTACATTCAGCCAAGTTTTATGCGACCTACCAAACCCGGCCATTCCTCTAACCTCACCCACATATATTTGCTTGATTAATCTTGCGTTGTTCATTCTCTCAATCTGACCAAACCAACGTAATGTGCTACTTTTATATCTATCCATCATCGTCTTTTCCTGGCCACACTCCGTCATTATGTATTCATTATTTATCTTGTCCCTTCTCGTTTTACCACATGCGCTTCTCAGGAATCTCAAACCCACGGCATTTATTTTTCTTTCGTGCTTTTTTTGACATACCCATGTCTCACTTCCATACAGTACTGGTGGGACAAACACGTCATTATAGATTGCTCGTTTCGCAGCTAGGCTTATGCTTCCGTTTCTCATTATCGTCCACATACTTCCAATCATTTTCCTTCCAGCATTGACCCTTCGTCCAATCTCGCTCTCCATTGTACCATCCGCAGTAAACATTCTACCCAGATATACCAGCTCGTCTACTTACTCCACAATTTTATCTTGCAGGGTAAATACTCTACTCTCCTTCCACCTTTCCGGTTGAACACCGCAATCTTAGTTTTGTTCACGTTTACGTTTAGGTCCATGCTCTCACAGACTGTATTAAACTTCCTCAGAGCGATTTGTAGCTCATCCACACTGTCACTTAATGAAACTGCCTCATCTGCATACACCAGAAGTCGTACATTTACGTCACCAACCATTACACCACTTGTATCGGCACATGCTTGTCGAACACATTTATCCATGTATAAATTGTACAATCACGGTGACATCACACAGCCTTGTCGCACTCCTTGCTCAATATTAAAGTATTCACTCACACCTTCTCTCACCCTAACACATGATCGACTACCGTTGTATACTGCTCTTATTCCATTTATTAGACCTTTATTTACGCCATATTCATTTCATGTTTCCCACAGCTTCCCTCTATTCACTCTGTCGTATGCTTTCTCCAGATCCACAAACGCACAGTACAGCTTCCTTTTTATCCTAAATACTTTTCGATCACCTGCTGAAGAGCAACCATCTGATCGACACATCCTCTCTCTTACATACTACCTTTTTTACCGACTCATTCCACCAAGCACATTTTCTGTCCAACTGCATTAGCCCTTCCACATATACGTACGGTAGAATTGACAACACAGTTTTTCAATCTCACCCATGAACTTTCAACGTCAGTGTCTTTTATTTGTTCTTTCCACACTGTTTCATTCACATTCAACTCTTTACTCACAGCATCTGGGTCTTTCATTCTCGCACCATTATCCACTAGCTTGTCTACCCTAATTCTGGATGTTCGCACTACGTTTGCTTTCCTTCTCCAGGCCCACTTTTGCCATAAACACGCTCTCGATATAACCAAAAACTGGTCCGATTCACACTACAACCCGCGCATTACTTTAGTGTCTTTCACCAGGTTTCTAAGCCGTTCATCATACACTATTAAGTCTATCATACTTTTGCATTCACCTCTTTGCCATGTATACATATGCACATTTTTATACCACGTATTGGATACAATCAAGCTTATCTCCACACAGATGTTCACCAGGCGTTAACCATTCTCATTAAGTCTTTGCTTTTCGAACTTTATTAGAACGCGTTCAGTACACCTACCCATCCGTTTATACCCCCACTATCATCACTCTTTCGTTTGGCTTACATACGTTCAACACGTTCTCTGCTTCATTACAGAAGTTTTCACGCTCTTGCTCTCTTTCTTAATTCACTGGTGCATAGCATGCAATAAGAAACATTCTTCGAAACTCCACTTTCATTCTAACCCATATTACCCGGAGAGATACCAAGTCGAACCGTTTAACACATCTTTTCGCTCTTTCACTTACGCTCACCCCAACTTCTATTGCGCCATGCACTTCAATCTCAACTCCTGAACATAGTGCTAGGCTGCCATCCTCCATCTCCACAGCATCCTTTCCTTTGCGCTTTGTCTCCAATACACACAGAATGTTAAGGTGTCTTTTGAACATTACATTCGTAATTACAATTCCTGTACCATGCATCTAACATTCCACGTACCTACTCGGCACTCATTTCTTGCACAATCGTTTGCAACGGGGCCTATCTGTTTCGACCTTGACCTTGTTGTCAGGTAGGTCGATTCGAGGCAGTTGTATTGTTCTCTTAAGTAATACCACAGCGAGCAGCCCGGTTACTGGCCAAATCGTGCCCCGGACAATGCAGCATTCCTACTAACGGTAGGTCTACTGCCTCGACACGTAAGGAAGTCAGAAGTAGAAATATAGACAGAGGTAAGAAAGATATAAATAGTAGAGTATATACTTACTGTGTGGATACCTAATTGCACATATATACATGTACATTTTTCACTTAAATACCCTTCAATCACGTCACGTTTCAACCAGATTGCTCCCTACGTAATTCCTGGCTCTCGCGGCTGTCACAGGATGCTGTTATTTTTTTGGGACCAAACGATTTTTTATTTTTATTTTTAATTTAGCTTTCCGAGTTATAATTATTTCTTTGTTATTTAATTTAATATTCACTTATCAAATATGTTTTATTATTGTCGCGAACTGTGACAACATAAACGTTTCCATCATCTAAGCTTCTTTGTTTTTATTCAATTGAAAAGTACCAACAAATAACGATAATGGCCCCGTTAGCTCTCCCGACACTAATTGTTTACTTTTAGGATTCATTAATTACAATTAAGACCAAACATTAGTAACGAAGGTGAAAGTTAGCTTATGCTTTGAATTTGTAGTCAAGGAAAGATATTTTATAATACAATATGCAACACACTGTCATAATTAACTTAGAATCACATATAGTACCAAAAACAAAAATTGGATCAACCTTCATAATTGAAAAAAAAAGAGAAAAAGTAATGTTCAAAAACTTACCACTTAATACAGATCTGCCCTGTATAGTCACCTCCTTTGTATTTTTATATTTGACAAAATTATACCGTTTAGATTATTATTTTTGTTTATTAGTAATATTCAAACCGATAAAGTATATTCAGTACCTTTCTACTTGTATTTAGATTGGATTGTTCCCTCACGACTTGCCATCATTTATTTGAGAAAGGAAATGATTTAATTTTTTATCATTTAAGCACCTTTGGATTTGTAACTCTGGAAATTTTGGAAATCGCTAAATTCAATTAATGTTCTTAAAAATAAAATTATGCAAAGCTTAAGAATATCTTAAAAAGCACGTTATCGTAAACTTATCGATCGCACATTGTATATTTATAAAATCAAAGTAGTGAGACGTTATCTGGACACTTCCAAATTTATCCTCGCATGCGCATAAACTAAGATTTATAACTGACATCAAAATTCTGAATTAAATAAATACCACCCAACTTGGAAACATAACTAGGGTACAAATTTTACATTTTCAGCAACGCATCTTTTGTAGGACTTTACTTATGCCCTCCCCCGCACTCCCACCTATGCCCTGAGAAAACAGACGTCTACATCCAGTCGTCTTTTATCTCTTTCTATAGATATGCATGCACATATATCTTTACTTGCATGACACACCTTCAAGCATACATCACTTTTATAGCTCAAGTACACGTGTATCATTTACACAACGATAATTGCAATTATACATTCTATTCTAAAACAATACTTGTATTTCAAATTAAGTATAATATTACAAATCATACTAATAATACTATACGGGCAATGTATTTTATAATTGCGAGCTTTTTACTCATTACGAGTGCAGTCCATTTAAAATTGTTGTAATTGCATATATAAATGTAAAATGTCCAAAGCTACATTGTGAGAGTTAGTATTACTTTATTTCATAAAAAAAACGTTAGAATTTTTTTTAGAAAAAAAAACATTACAAATACTTTACAAATAATTAAACATTTATTATATTACATCACATTTCCTATTGATACTCAATTAATTTGGAAAATATTAAAAATGTAAAGATACGTTCTATATCGAATTGTGATCTATAATATTTCACAGTTAAGGAAGGCTTTCTTTAATAAAAAATAAAATTTTTTAGATGAACAACATTACAAATATTTCCGAAATAAATAAAAGATTTTATTTTCATCAGTATTTATCTTAAAATTTATTGATTTTGTAGTTTTAAAATATGAATATAAATTTATGCAAAATATTACGAGAGTATTGTTAGTTGCATAACATTTTAGGGTTAAAACTTTATTATTATGCTCTGCTTGTCTGCTTAAAAAATATTTCTATCACCTACTAGGGGTAGCTGCCCCAATTTGATATATGTGTTAGATACGTATAAAAGTCGACTGGGGGTGTTGGGGATTTACAGAATGCATTAAGTTTGGGTAAAATAGGTTGTTCTTCAAACACCGTAATACGTTGTTTTACATTTTTTTTAATATAATCAGCTTTCTCTCGTCCTTTAACGTACACCTCATCTGTTGTTGATATGAAACCACTAAGTATACGAGGGAATAGATGTGGAGAAGTATATACATATTCCACTTGATAAAGTGGCGGTTGTGAATTAACCAGTTAGCTTGTTTTTGAAATTCACTATCCAAGGTGTGTCATGGAAATGGAGCTTGAATACATAATGAGCAATTTGCTTTCCATTATATATCGCTAGTTCCTTAGGTGTAAATATATTTCTTGCTGTTTTGAATCCTTACTCATCAATTATAACAACCATTACTTTTCTATATTTGTCTGGTTGTCTTGGTTAGCGCGTTGTATATGCGCTAATGCAATCAAGCAGTATTTCTACATGCTACATTTAAACAAATAGAACTGATTTTCTGATTAGGTTTTCACACATTATTACAATAGTAAATACGTAAGCGATTTTACTGTGCAAAATCACTGCTTTTACATATATACTTTACTAAAAAGTAAAGAGCCACGTATGTCATTCCCTCCCGAAGGTGAGGGCGAGCTGCTCGAGCTTTCTGAGCTCCTTCAGCCACAGTCATAGATTCCCAGCATACATGACGTATATATGCATGGTGGGATTACGGATGGGTGTGGTCAGGATAAGATTGGAAGAAACGGAGTTAGGGTTCTGAGGGGAATCGAATGATGATATGTGATTACAAAATTTCAACTTATATAGATGGGTAAACTACACGAGGATACCCGAGCAATACCGAGCATGCACACAGTCCGACAATACTCACCTTGACCTATGCATACACAAAGACAGTTACATGAGTCATTGGTTAAGAATGCTTATTTTGCTATTTCTAAGAACCTTGAAGAGCCTAACATAAGAACTGTAATATGATACCTTCACAATACCTTGTCAATAAAATTTAACTTTGAAAATTGGTTTGTATGAATTGTAATACGATACCAATAAATTTTAACCTTGAAGAGCTTAGCCAATATATAAAAACCTGCAGACACCATATTGTACGTTACATTTTTTTAGTATCATCAATAGCAACTCTCTTCATTATGATGTACCTACATTTAATCAAAAAATAGAAGACATTCTTTTCGCAATAAAAAATATATAATTTATTTCCAAACAATTATACATAGATATGTTATTATTTTTTTTACAGAAATGTTAAATTAGTTGTCTTTCCTACAGTTCCGGCGCTGGTGATGTACACGTCTTTCTCAGCCAGATATTATTTAAACTTTTCAATGCGATCTTCTTTTTTGAAGCATTCATAAAGTCGTGAGGGAAGTATGCACTTAACGTTCTCGGTTTCAATGATAATATGTTTACCATACTTCGTGTCGATAGTATTTAATTTCTATTTTTAGCTTTAAATTTAGAGTTTTTGTTTGAAAAGGCTGAACTTAGAAAAATTTCTTAAAAAATATTTCTATCACCTACTAGGGGTAGCCGCCCCAATTTGATATGTGTGTCAGATGCGTTGAAAAGTCGACAAGAGGAGTAGGGGGAGTTTTTAAATTTATTTTTGGTAAATTCTGGCCCGTGTTCGAGGAACGTTGGCTTTTTTTTTGTTTGAAAAGGCTGGACTTCGAAAAATCTGCTTAAAAAATATTTATATCGCCTACTAGGGGTAGCTTTTACATTAGAGGTAGCTGCACCAATTTGATATATGTGTTAGATACGTTGAAAAGTCGACAACAGGAGGAGGGCTTTTAAATTTATTTTTGGCAAAATCTGGCCCGTTTTCGAAAAAAATTTATTTTTTTGGTTTGAAAAGGCTGGAGACTTAGAAACATCTGCTTAAAAATATTTCTATCACCTACTAGGGGTTGCTTTTACATTAGTGGTAGCTGCCCCAATTTGATATATGAATTAGATGCGTTGAAAAGTCGACAGGGGGAGATGAGGGGTTTTTCTTGTTTCCATGATTCTATTTTTATATTTCGAAGAAATGTAATATGATACACCTGCAGGTATGTTGAAAAGTCGACAGGGGGATATGGAAGGAGAGATTTTAAATTTATTTTTGGCAAATTCTGGCCCGTTTTCGAGAAAAATTCATTGTTTTGTTTGGACTTTCGTCATGTTTGCGTATAAAAAGTTTAGTGAATCATGCACACGCAAAGGAAGCCTTTCATTATAAACTAAGAAATGTCATATGATACTCCTACAGGTCAATAATCTTTGACCTTGACCACTCTATTTTCAGACTTCTAAGAGTTGTAATATTATGATGACATTTGCAATTTCTATTTTTAGCGTTTGACCTTGACATACAAATTTCCCGCCAAAATGTTTGACCGCAGAGTGACCTTGTAATATGTTGATGATGATGACATTGCAATTTCTATTTCTAGCGAGCTCGAAAAATTTTAATTTCCCGCCAAAGGTTTGACCTTGAAGAGATCCAAAAGCTTACATTTCTCACCACCAGAGGGCGAGTGACCTTGAATTGGTCCAGAACCGGTCTTTAATCACTACTGGTAAAATATGAAATTATTGCCTTGGACGCTCGGTCTGGATGGACAGCCCTGGGACGGCAGGTGCCTGGCTACTGGCTCCTGAGACATTTCTGTGGGAATTAGAATTAATATCACTTTTATCTGTTTATCAGGCACTCGTATTATAACAAAAAAAACTTTTCGAAAAATCAATACTTTAAAGTAACGTTGGTGCGTATTACTATTCTCATATATGAGTTGGCTTTTAAACAGAATGAATTCCTTATTTTACCTGGAATTTCTATAAAATGAATTTTTATATTTTTACGATATAAAAATTCAACTGTTATTGTTTATGATGATTTAAATAAACAAACTACAGGCGTGTCGGGTTCTGTTTGCTTAATAACGGAAATAGTTACTCTAATTATCAGGGAATAATAAATTTAATGTTGGATGTTAACTAAAGTACGACAGGAAAATGCTTTCTGCATTAATTCGGTTTCGCGTTTAATACGTAAACTTTTCGATTCACACGAGATTTATGCTAATTGTTTAAAAGGGAAGGAACCATTATTACTATTTACACGAGATTTTACCACTACGGTACCGGAAGTAAACAATTTTAATTGTTTGGAGTGAAATAAACTAATGTCTATTATTCACCAGGTTATTCTCCGTATTAAAATGAAAGAATTTATACGTACATCGTTCGTGATTGATGATGATTCTGGTAAGGTGTTCAAACGTTTGGGAACGAATTAGTTTGTTGTTTTCAGGTGCGGAAAAACTAACTCTTGATACAGGTACGTTCTTCTTAGCGGACTTATTTTAATGAAATTAAATATGTGAACGCGCAACGGTTTCTTCCTTCTAGAGCTGGTGGATCACTTGGGTGATCTCTAAACGGCGTCTGGTAATATATGTTTGGTGAAGGACCCTTTATTAGAATCTGGGGCTAATCTGTTGTGTGCTGTAAAAAGGAGCCTTCCGGAGGTTGGTAGAATTAAGGCGACGACCTTTCTTCCCAACGGAGTAAGTGAAAGATGACTACGGGCGTCAAAGCCAGGCGTGACACCGTCCTTTCTTTGTATTGTGTAATATTATGCAATAAAACTTACGTGGTTTTAACCCCAGAGTATACCAACCAGCAGCTCGGTGATATGGAGATGATTCTCAAGCGGTGTTATCTAGGTATCTCGCCAAAAGGTGCACGACGTCAAAAGATGCATATTCTGACAAACGCGGCGGTCTACAGATCGACGCGCAGGTAGCGTCGTCGGAACGGATCTACGATCAAGCGGTCGGTGCAACAACCCGAGGCACAGGCTATGGACCGGATCGGTGCACGAGTAGCAAGCTGTCACGGCAAAGGCCCAACATACAAGCGTTCCGTACGGTACAGCATTCGCGGTTTTATAGAGAATCCGCAGTAGGCGGGCACGGCTTCTGTGCAGTGGTCTTCACGTCAGGATTGGCTAAAAGTCCGGAGGGGACTCTGACGTAAAAAAACTTTCAATGTTTTTTGAAATTAACGTCGGAGAGGGTTATAAAATTCATTATTTGTTGATTTCTGTCAAATTAGATTAAGACTGGATAATTAGCAAATAATTAATTCGAAAAAATTTTGGTAAAGGACACTGGCTCTTTACAAAGTTCCTCCTCTTGTTTCCAATAACTGCTTCTATTCTTAGATTTCTAGGAATTGTAATGTGACACGTCTAGAAGTTAATGAACCTTGATCTTGCAAAGGTCGATAAACTTTCACATTTCTCACACTGTAATTCCCTATATAATTTTCTCTTTCTTTTTCTCTCTCTCTCTCTCTCTCTCTCTCTCTCTCTCACACACACACACACACACACACACACACACACACACACACACACACACACACATGTAAGTCCTTAAATTGTCCAGGATCCCCTAGCTATACCACTTTTGTTATTGATGGAGGAAACATCTGTCTCATTGTGAGACAGATTTGATTAGAAAGTTTTAAATTTACCGGATTGATAAGATCACTATGTTCACGGCGTGTTTAGTTATAAAAGGAAAATTCAATGGTGGTGGAAAGGGACTGGATATTAAGGCGGCGGTTAAGTTAGGTGTGCGAACCTTACGGAAGAATTACAATTCGATCGATAAGGATGAAATTGCCCTAACGAAAACCGACATAAAGAAGTTTTACAATGGTGACTTTAGAGTTATAGATGTTTTCATGTAAGTTCAGTTGCACGCCATTAATTTATGTAAGTAGTCTCAACGTTCTGGATTGTTTCTATCTCCTTCTGAGTCATGGGGACATATGAAATAGTACTATGAATAATTTGTTGGAAAACAAATAAAAAATAAATTTATGACGAACATCGTTTTTTTTGGGGAGGAATTGCCTATACATCATCCCGAGATTGGGATCTATTCAATATTATTTATATGCTGTTCAATTATCTAAGTGGTTTTAGCAAATCGCTTAAAACACTTCAATTTTAATAACGTCTTAGACAGTTTTAAACTATCAATAGTGTTTAAAAATGTTCAATTATACCGAGTATAATAAGGAAAAGGGGGTGAAACAATAACTAACTCTTTACTAAACAGTTTTATAGAAGACCGTTTATGTAAAAAATTAGTTGAACGTAGAAAGTGTACTAAAAGCTGAATACTTAAAGAACCGTTAGCAATGAAAATTGGTGGAAATCTGAATTAAGCTATAAATCGAAATTGTGTTGAGCACTTTTGGGACGACGGCGGTGTAGTTAAGTCGTCTCACTCTTGTACGAAATGTGCGCGTGATCAATGGGCTCGTACAGGTGCACATCCGCTAACCAATTGTTAGTTAGTTGCGCAGTTAATAGTGTGGTTAGTGCTTTAAACCATTTTGGATAAAAAGAAGTGGAGTAAAAATTTTGAATCTGATTGTAATTTAATGACGTGGTTGGCTATTACAACTACTTTCATTGTAGTAACGGAGTTGATACCCAGGCACTCATGTACTATTAGATAAGATTTCACGATCTAGAGTCAATAAACCGGAGAGATAGCAATTAGATAATAAGAAAACCCACCTTTGGTGGACAGGTGTGAATATATGGTAGAAAATTCAATTGATTTATCTAATATAGGTATTAAATGTTCAGGAATTTCATCTGCTTCAACAAGTACCTATTCATCGTAGTTGATTTTAAATGATAATGGGAATATATACAAGCCTATTTCGTTTTTGTAGTCGGGCAATTGTAAGAAGAGTTGTTTATGCTAAAGATTTAATTACACATTTATTTGTTTTAATAAGGAATAGCTCGAAGAAGGATAAAGCTGAGTTATGCCAAATTTTGCCATTTCTCTTTGCACTGACATAATTCAACAGCTTATTGACTTTTCAGATAAGCATTTAACGCAAATTGATTATATGTAGCAGTTTTAGAGATTATATAAAAAAGTTTTAAGTGTGGAATGAACTCGCGTATTTTAAAGTTACCATGGCAACATCAACAACTCAAGAAACGTGAAGTCTAAATAATAATTTTTTGATTATTGATCTGACAGGAGTACCCTGTAACGTCAAATAAAATATTACTAACAAATTCAAAACCTTTATTTAAACATTATTTAACACTTTTAATTTTATAAATGAAAATAGAAAGTACAGTTAGTATCGTTACATATTTTACAATATTAGTTCTTATTTCCATTTTTGGTAGTAATAATACTAGTATTTATGATTTAAAGGTGCACCAATAAAAAAAAAATAGCGTAAAGTATTCGTGGATAACTGGTCTTTAAAACCTTATAGCGTTTTCGGCTGACGGCACTGTTGTGCGCTTTTTGGCACTGAGTGCGGTTTCTGTTTTCGGCTGATAATGCAAGTGTGCATAGTAACAGTGTTGCCGTTTTCGGCTGCACTTTGTGAGCAAATGATTTTACCCATACTGCATATTTTTCGTACTCAGCTCTGTAATCAGTGCAAAACGAATATGGCTGATCAAAAGTCAAAATTTAGGAGAGTTTTGAACTTTGTTGAGGAATTCTTGGACTCATCTACTGAAGAAAGTGAAGAAGAAATATATGTTGTCCTACATAATTCAGAAAAACGTGTAAAATACCAAAAATTGTAAATTGGGCGGAAAACTAGAAGATTCACAGGTATGTATGTACAGGGTGGCCAACAAGAATGAAAGGTACTGTATCTGGGAAACTATCCATCGTAGAGGCTTGCGCAAAACAAAAGTTTTACTAAAACGGCCAATACAAAAACCTGGAAAATATTTTCAAGTTTCTGAAATGACCGCTAGAGGGCGTAGCTGGAATCTTGAACTTAAAAAGTGATGTTTCTGTAAATTCTGCTACATTAACCTAATAAAAAAATAACTGATCTTTAAAGTCGAGGATAATCTGAATTTTTTTGTTTGGCACTTTTTGACGTATGTCTAAAAATAAAGTGGTGGGGGGTAATCAAAGGTTTCCTTAAATAACCCCCTGCATCTTCGAAACGGCTAAGCGCGTTGAAATGAGCTATTTTTGGGCTACAAATGTTATAATATTTCAAGTTTTGTTAGTTCACATGTCGTCGCTAGAGGGCTTTGTTCGACATTCCGACAGAAACGGTTAATTTTCGCAAAAAAATTAAATGCATTGGTATGACTTTTTTTATGAACAAGTAGCTAAATGATGCCTAAACAAGCTCGCGAAAATCGCACCTGGATATCTTGTTCCTAACCTAAAATATCGGCCAAAGAAAACTTTATACGAAAATCTCTTAAATTCTTATTTTTTTTTAACTATATTTTTCTGGAATTGTTTCTATTATGTAAGTTGTGGCCATAAAAAGGACGGATTTAAAGAAGGAAGGTTTTTAATGCTCCCGTAAATGCTGATCATCACGCATCACGCATTGCTGAAGCCTTTCATGACTAGACAAAACTGCAGCTTCAATTTCGGCTCTCGGTATGTTACGTATTGCGTTATGAATTCGGTTTTTCTTCTCTAGTAGTAGGTTGAGTCCGAAACACGATGTCCTTTAAGCGTGCTCATAAATAAAAATCGAGACAAGTTAAGTCTAGCGACCGCAGAGGCCATGAAAACAGATTTCCTCTTCCAATCCACCGCTGTTGAAATACTGCATTAATATGCTTTCGCACATTAATAGCAAAATGTGCTGGGCAACCATCCAACTGCAAAAACAATTTTTGCCTTGTTTCCAGAGGCACATCTTCCAACAACAACAGTAATTGATTGGCTAAAAAGTCAAGAAATACATTGCCATTTAGGGGTTGCTCGTAAAAATATGGCCCAATAATTCTGCCTCCCAGTATGCCACACCATACATTTAAACTCCAACGTCCTTGGCGCTGAAATTCACGCAACCAATGGGGATCTTCTGCAGATCAATAATGCATATTGTGCAGATTGACTCTCCCGTCACTACTGAAGGTGGCTTCATCGGTCCAAAGAATTTGAAATAAAAATTCTCTATTTTTGCGTATCATGCCTAACATCCAATGGCAAGAGTCTAACCTTCGATCAAAATCTTCCTCTTTCAAGGCCTGATGCAAAACGACATGATATGGGTGCATTCTTAAAGTAATTAAAAAAAGTTTAAACTAATGCCTATATAGTTTGATGGCCATTAGAACTTACCTATGGTCCTTCAAAACATTTTGAACCGTTGTCCGTGATATGCCCAACTCAGTGGATAATGCTCTTGTGCTAACATGAGGATTTCCTTCAATATAGCCCAGTACACGGTTAATATTTTCTGGTGTTCTTCCAATTCTTTGCCGTTGAAACGTAGGCCGAAAACTACCATTGGCTCGTAAGCTCGCCACTAATCGGGGAAAAACTCTTACATCGCAAGGACGCCGATTTGGACATCGAACTGCGTAAACTCTTTTAGCTACTGTGGCATTCTGAAGACATTCAAAATAAGCCGCAAGCATATCAACAGCTTCATTATTCGTAAAACGCATTTTGAAAGCACAAAAATTGCTCAAAGTAACGCGAAAGTATTGAGAACTACTGACAATTTGAGGATTATGTATGTTTTGTTTAGGTATCTGTTTCCATTGCCTGCTTCGATTAATTATATTTTTCGTATATATCCATTGTGAATATGTCTTTAAACAAACAAAAAATAGGCCTTTCGTATAACTTTTAGCATTGCTTACTTGTCCGTAGTAATTTCAAAAAGGGTGATTTTATTCTGGTGAATAAATTTACAAACATTTAAAATCGCAATTTCTAGGTAATCTATTCAGAGCCGAAATTGAAGCTGCAGTTTTGTCTACCCATAAGAGGCCTCAGCAATGCACAGAGTGAAGGTCAGCATTTCGAGCATTTACGGAGGCATTAAAAACCTTCCTTCTTTAAATCGGTCCTTTTTAGGGCCACAAATTACATAATAGAAACAATTCCAGAAAAATATAGTTAAAAAAAAATAAAAATTTAAGGTATTTTCGTATAGAGTCTTCTTTGGCCGATATTTTAGGTTAGGAACAAGATATCGAGATGCGGTTTTCGCGAGCTTGTTTAGGCATCATTTAGCTACCTATTCATGAAAATGCGTTTAATTTTTTTGCGAAAATTAACCGTTTCTGTTGGAATGTCGAACAAAGCCCTCTAGCAGAATTCACAGAAACATCACTTTTTTAGTTTCAAGGTTGCAGTTACGCCCTCTAGCGGCTATTTCAGAAACATGAAAATATTTTCCAGGTTTTTGGCCGATTTAGTAATAACTTTTTTTTGCGCAAGCCTCTACGATGGATAGTTTCCCAGATACAGTACCTCGCATTCTTAGTTGGCCACCCGTACATCAATTATTACCATTGACCATTATTATGATTTTGGCCCATTTAGATAAAGTAATTGTTTACAGTTTAAGAATAACTTTAGAGTAAAAGAACAGCATGTTAGAAAGTCGTAGAACAGTTTGCAAAAGCCATTGTTATCCTACCAAACATAAGGGAGGAGGCATGCTGATATCTGCCGAAAATCACATTTTGAGTTTTTTATGGTAAATTGTTACTACCAGCATTCGTATAATTCTTTTTTAGGTTTGCTGGGAATAAATATACTATCAGGGAAACTGGTGATAGGTTTAATATGTCTTTATCAATCTTCATGTCTGTTCAGGAACGGTTTGTATCATATTTCATAGATATATTACCAGCTGTAATTCTATTTCCAAGAACAGATCTTGAAAAGTTAAACACAGCTGCAGCATTTGCAGAGGTAAGTAGCATGTTTTTTAAAAAGTTATAAATTATTTTGTTTAACAGATAAAATATTACATTATAACATTCAAATTAGGACATCAGCACATAAAATAAAATCCACATATACAAATACAAATAGGCATGATATCCCCAGGGTTACACTTCAAGGAATATGCAACGCTAAGAAACAATTTACATATGCATTTCCAGGCCCTCCTGGCAAATTCTTTAAGCTGTCATTCATTAGTAACGAAATTTCATTACTAGCAAACACTGGAGATAGTGCCTATCCAATCAGGGAATGGTTGTTAACACTGTTCGAGACTATGGTACCTTAACACAACAACAAAAACATTACAACCAAACATTATCTGCTACGAGGATAAAAATCGAAGACGCGTTTGGTCTGTTAAAAAGTAGACAGCTTAATAGGTTGGAATTTCGAAGAAGTTATTAATGAAAACAATGATAATGGAAAAATAGATGAAGACAATTATTTACGAAGATTAGATGAAGTAAAGCGTCAATATATTTGCAATCTGTTAAGCTGTGGTTGTTTGTCATTGTCAAAACATAATATATAAGGGCTTATTTTTTAATATAATATAATATCATTTATTGGCCGCTTTATCCCCAATCAACTTCTCAAAAAATTAACATAAGAAGTCTAATTTTGTTTGTGACGCGATTAGGCCTTCATTTTCCTTAGCGACCTCCATGAGAACTTCACTTAACGGCCATTTTCTGGCACCTGCAGCTTTTGACAAACAGGAGGGGGTAGATGGTTTTGAACATGATAGAGTTGATGACCCTGACGAACATGATGGCATTGACGGTTCCAGATTTGTATGTAAGTTTTCTTTATTATGAATTTTCCAACACCCATCCTCACCGGTGGTTCAATGGAGTGTTAATTGCTGAAATACGTGACAGTTCCTCCTAATAAGGATCCTTCCTCGGTGACTCACCACTTTTATTATTATGTTTTACAGTATTTTTTCTTTTCATTATGGCTTTATAGCGATTCTCGCACTGCAGCGGAGTTTTATTTATATTCATAACTCTTTTTAAGTCTTCAGATATTGCTACCCAAAATTTTTCTTTTTCCTAAACCTTTTGAGGGGTAAATAGTTTTCATTTATCCAACAAATATGTTGTTGCTTGTTCACCCCATGCTGCTCTTGGTCATGCTTAGATTCATCATCACTATGCCTAGATTCTTCCAATACCTGTGACGAAAAAACTCCAATTTGGCAAAAGTGTTCGTTATCTAATGAAAATGATAATTGCCGTATTTCATTTGCTTGTGTTAGGATCTTGAAATACTCTGGTATTCAATCATTTGGATTCACTAAAAACAATTGAATTACATAAATTATCTAAAAATTAAGCCTACACCTTGACATACCTGTTAAATCGTTGTATGTAGCTTCGTCTAACGCTAATTCTCATCGTTGATTTTAAAAAAAATCACGTAATTCTCAGATAAATCTTGTACATTCATTTTCTATAATACGCCGCGTCTAACAATGACGATGTCATGGTGAATTTAGATTTGAGATTATATTCAAGAAACATCTGTTTCCAGATCCCGTGGAGTGCATGACGTCATATCATTGCAACTCGCTCAATCTTAGTTCGTTCAGCCGAAAACGCTATAACTCTTTTCGAGCACTCCAACTGCGCGGTCGTTTCGAAAAATCGCGCGTGTTTTAAAGACCGTTTTATCCACTTATACTTTAATATACTATTAGTGTTTTGGTTTTGCAAACTGCACTAATTTATTTCATATTTACACACGATATATAGGAATTACGTCAGCGTTTAATCACTAGACAGAGAAATGTCTTTTACTATTAATTGCATAACTACTTATTTTTTTTAAACCGAAGAACTTCCGTTCTTTCGCCTTTAGGTCTTTCCGACCATTGTCTAATAGAAATCATTTCTACTGTATCTAATTCCACTGTTGTTCGGAAAACCGATAGAACCTTGTGGTGTTTTAAGTCAGCTCGATGGAGTGATTTACGGGATTTCTTTTCAACCTTTCCATGGCGTGAATATTGTTTTAAGTCGTCCTCTTCTTCGGACATCGCTCTTTCAGTATCTGAAGTCATCCTTATAGGAATGGAGTTATACATTCCCAAAAAACAGTACCTACCGTATAGGTCATTCACAGACAGAAAATGCAATGAACTAGCTACATCTCCTTTAGGCAGTCGTAAATTTTGGTCTTTAGCTAAAGCCATTAGCAAAACTTTGGAACATCTTCGTTTCCCCCCCTGACTTCTATTGACGGATCGGTAGTTGCTGATTCTGTAGACAAAGTCAATGTTTTTTGTGGATTTGTTTGCATCAAACTCGTGTCTCAATGATTCTGGAAAAGATGTGCCCCTAGTCAACTCTTCTTCATACGCTATGAAACCATTTCATTTTCGATACAAGCTCTTGGAATCGATCATCAGTAGGCTTGATCTCAATAAGGCGTTTGGGTTAAATGATACGCTCATCAACTGGATTTCTAGTTTCCTTGATAAAAGACGAATACGTGTCGTAGTTGATGGCTTTTTTTCAAAAGAAGTTACCATTAACGCGGACGTACCACAGGGATCCGTTATAGCGCCTACACTTTTTCTGCTGTACCTTATTTCTTCAAAAACTAACCCCATCCATTGCTTTGCTGACGATAGAACTCTTCACTGTAGTTCATCTCAGTCTACTCATAGTGATAATCCACCTTCTATGTCAAATCAAGATATTAAAGCTGAAATGGCAAATTCAATCAACAAAGACATTCAACGTATTCTCGAATGAGGAAGCAATAATTTAGTTAAATTTAATGCTATCAGTGTTGCCTTGTGTCCGCCAAAAAAGATCGATCATTTCCTGTTGTAAGTATGAATGGATCTGTTCTTAAGTTTTCAGACTCTATTATTCTGTTGGGTATGACTGTATCTTCAAATCTCTCATGGGTTGACCATCTTCTGTCAGCTGCCAAAATAGCTGCTCGTAAAATAGGCTTTTTGTACAGATCTAAGCAGTACTTTACCTCTCGACAACTCCTCCTGCTGTATAAGACCCAAATTCGGCCTCATCTGGAATATAATTCTCACCTCTGGGCTAGTGCTCCCCTATACGCTCTCGATATCGTTGATCGTATTCAAAAGAGAGCGATTAGGCTTATGAATGACCCGTCCTTAACTTCTCAAATACAGTCCATTGAGCATAGAAGGATGGTTTCAGTTCTTTCTTTGTATTATCGTTATTGTGCTGCTGAATTATATTCTTTGATACCATCTCGGGCTATCTTTGCGAGAAACACTCGGTTCGCTCATTTACATCAGTATTCAGTACAAATCTCCACTTGTCGTAAAAAACGGGAGCAATCCACATTTTTCTACACGGCTTCTAAACTCTGGAATGATCTCCTTGGTTCCTGTTTTCCTCCCACTTATGATATGAGAAAATTTAAGGTAGCTGTTCATAGGCATCTATTGACAATTCATTATCCCTCTATCCATCCTCCTAAGTGTTCCTGAGTGATTTAGCACGGTAGTCCAAATTTAGCCTGTTCAGGTCTACAATTATAAAAAAAAATACAGGGTGTCCAGAAAGGTGTGGTCAAAACTGCTAGGACGTATAGAGGGGCTCAAAATAATCCTAGTCTTCATTTGAATTTTTTTCCTATTTGTCTTCGTTATGGAGTTATCGGCCTTCAAAGTCAGAAGTTAAAATTTGAATTTCAATGATAATTTTTAAACCGATTTTTTCATTAACATGAATTTTAGACACCCGAACAACCTCATAGAAAGGAATTTATTGACACTTAACTGGAATTCATTGTATCTCTATTGTACAGGTAAAGTCAAAATTAGGTTTAGAACGGTTTCCAAAATATTATTTTATTTAAAACGTAAATTCTAAATAAGAAAACAATCTGTAAACATGCATTTTGTAAGTGACGTTTCTCTGTTGTTATGGAAATGACTGTCATTGTTGATTGTTGATGTAAATCGGGTTAATAAAAACTGAAAAAGTTAATACCGCTAAAACTGCAGAAGAGATATGGAGGCATTTACTAATGAGGAGTGTGCAGACATGCATTTAATGTATGGTTTGTCAGAAAGAAATGCTTCTTTAGCAGTTCGACTTTATGCCAATCGTTTTCCTAATAGGAGGCTCACAAATCGTAGAACTTTTATAAGACTTCATAGGAATTTACAAGAAACAGGTACTTGATGAAATTAAGCTCTATCACAATTAAATCTCCCTTACTTTACTTTTTCGCAGGATCATTTAAAACCAAGCACCATAATGGAAGGCCTAGGCAAGTGTGAACAGTTCGTACTGAGGAGCGGATACTGGAAATAGTGGAAGCAGAACCTACAAAAATCACTAGACGTATTGATATGGAAACGAATGTTTCAAAATCTACAGTTCACAACATCCTGCGAGAGCAATTATTATATCCCTATCATCTGCAAAAAGTGCACGCAATGTCTGAAACGGAGTACCCTCCTCGCCTAGCATTTTCGAGGTGGTTTTTGGAAAACAAGAACAAACACCTGAATTTATCAGCAAGGTACTTTTTACTGATGAAGCCGAATTCGCACAGGATGGAATTATTAATCCTCATAATTTGCATATCTGGAGCGATGTGAATCCACACGCCATCATACAAACAAAACATCAAAACAGATTTTTAATAAACGCGTGGATGGGAATAAGAAAAGAATATCTAAATTTGTTTCTGGAAGATGTGCAGTTGAACACTATATACAGCATGTGGTTTATGGATGATGGTGCCCCCAGTTTAGTAAAAATGCGAAAGAATATCTAAATAACGCATTTCCAGATCAATGGATAGACCGAGGCGGTCCCATCTCATGGCCACCTCGATCTCCCGACCTTAATCCTTTAGGTTTTTTCTTGTGGAGCCACCTGAAAGGATTTGTATACTCAACCCCTATTAATAGCAGAGAAGAATTTTTAGACAGGGAATTAACAAAATGTGACGTTATTAGAAATGTCCCAAACATGCTGTTTCGAGTACAGCAGCATACCTTAAGTAATTTTAGAAAATGTGTAATGAAACGAGGTGCTCATATTGAACAATTTTCTTAGACATTTAGTGCAATCCCAGTTATTTTTCGTTGCGTTACTTTTATTGTGTTGTTTATAATAATATTGAAGACATTAGTTAGCCGCTTTAGTGCAAGTTTGCAATAAGTATACCTAACTCAAGAATGCAAGTGTTCAGGAGAAGCAATTTACTATTTCAATATCTTTTCGTCTCGTATTCATTTTCAAATTCTAATGAATTTAGCAGAATGATAGAACATTTTTTGTTTGACTTAACTCGCAATTTATTTGGATTCACTAAAATGCATTTTTCGCGAAAACGGTGAGAAATATCGATTTCGCACAAGAGTACCCTCTTGTTTCTAAATGATAGGGGAATGAAACTCCTATAGTATAATTCCAACACTGTCAAAAATTGTGTTAATTTAGAATCTTAATTTTGGCTTTACTTGCACAATTAAGGTACAATGAATTCCAGTTAAGTGTCAAAACCTTTCTATGAGGTAGTTAGGGTGTCTAAATTTTATGGTAATGAAAGAAGTGGTTTAAAAATTATCATTGAAATTCAATTTTTAACTTCTGACTTTGAAGGCCGATAACTCCATAACGAAGACAGATAGGAAAGCAAATTCAAATGAAGCCTAGGGTTATTTTGAGCCCCTTTATACGTCCTAGCAGTATTCACCACACCGTTCTGGACACCCTATATATATATATATATATATATATATATATATATATATATATATATATATATATGGGAAAAGGTTATTTATTTAGGGCACCAATAAAATGACACAAAAAAATCGATGGTGTGATTTTTTGTTTTTGAGATATTTCAAAAATTTGAATTTTTGAAATTTCTATTTAATTTTTTCTAGCGTTATTATAAATGCTAGTCCAAAAATACAAACACTTCTTCATGGCAACTTGTTACGGGCTTTAACAAGCCATAGTCAGTTTTCAATGGGACGTTTCCTATTTTTATAGATATCATCAACTTATTCTTTTTAAGTAGTCCTATTTTGAAAACAGATTTTAAAGGGTTTTTTTATGGCACATTCGGCACTTTGCCACATTTGATGGTCTGATCGCGTTTTGAACCTTTTATGTACCAACATCACGAAATTTTTGAATACAAACCAGCATTTTCAAAAAAGTTTATTCAGTTAACTTTCGTTCATGTTTAATATTTTATAAAATAAGGAAAAGTACTAAAATAAAATATTGTGGACGATGCAACAACATAAAAAACTAAATGCTTATAAAATTAACATTAAGGTTACACTGCTAAAACACATAAGTATAATTTCCAAAAAAAAAGGATTTTTCCAAGCTGATACGAGTTTTTCACTAATCTCCAAAGATAAATAATATCTTATAGTTCTATCTGCGACATCATAACAACGATGTGATGTTTAAAAAAAAAAAATAAAAACATGCGGCTTTGAGAAAAACAAAATAGACGGCTTTGAGGTAATTCGGTATCTGTCATAATTTCGTATTGTACAACTTTGTATTTAGCCGGTACTAGTATCTAACTCTGAATTAGTTAAATTGTGGTGTTATTATCAAAACATTTTGGCGCAATTTTCAAATGAAAAATATGATACGCTACCGTGTTACGTACTATGTCAACGAAATTCCAAAGCGGAAAGCATGTATTTAAACAAATATCCAGATAGACAGCAGCCTCATAAAATCACATTTAGGAACATGTCAATCAATTTAAGAGGGCATGGTTCATTTAAAAAGCCAATAAATTAGCTGTTACGGAAAATCCAGAAATTTCTACACAACACATTGAGCAAACAATTTGTGTGGCCCATTCTATTGCTCATTTTATTTTACAAAAGAAAAAATATGTCCATTTAAACTTAGAATTTGTCAGAGACTTCGACTAGGGGATTCAGCGAGGCGCAGAGAGTTCTGTGAATGGTATAATGAGCAAATTCCATATAAAATCATTTGATCGGATGAAAGTCAGGTGACCAATGATGGAATTTTCAACAGAAGAGGTGTTCACTATTGGACGAAAGAAAATCCTAGTGTTTATAAAGTGCGCAGAGACACCAACACAGTTTTGGTTTTAATATGTGGGCTGCAATATTAGCAATCCGATAATAGGTCCATTTTTTAACGGATCTTTTGTAACGTGTTAAACTAACTTTGGGCTTTAGAGCGAGTTTGAGAATTTTTATGCCTGTTGCGTAGACAACACACGTTGGCTTCAATTATAAGAAATTTGGCAACATGATGCGTGACAATTGAAATTGTAATTTAAAAATTTCGGAAATTTTTGATTGGTTAAAATTATCAGGTGACCTATTTTTGGTTTGAATTCTTCTTAAAAGAAACAGCAATTTGTGAAGGCAAAATTGTATTGTTAGAAACTATGTATATTGAGAAATTTCTCTATGTAATTTTTATAAAAATTCATTCAATAAAAGTTACACACAACGTAGTGCTGGTATTTTAAATTCTCCACAATTAGTAAAAAACTATACTAAGTAATTTAGTTATCGTTTCTACGGATACAAACTTTCTTAACAAAAGCTTCAGGTCCTAGCAAGAGATGAGTAAAAGAAATTTATTTAACATTAATATACTTTTGCCATCGAATATTTAACTAAGTACATTCGTTATACTTTACACTCAACCCGTATCTAAAACATTGGTTTCTGTAGGTTCTTCTTTCTATTGGCTATTATCGTCGTTCTTCTAGGCAATATACTGCTGTAACCGATTCTGCACATATACCTGATCATAGTTCTTCCGAATTATGGTGTAACTTAGAAATGGTCTCCGATAACTAGGCCGAAGATACATTCTGGCTATTATTTCACGTATCGTCTTCTCCCTAAGAGCAAATAGGTTTATTTCTAGTAATACACTCGGTTAAGTGACTATACACAAGTAACATCCTGGTGAGTTTTTTTTATTGTTATTCCTTCATAATGAAGCTCTCGCTATGTTGACATTTGTTATAATTAACCTGCGAAGTACTTGAAGAGCGGCTTGTTACTATAACGATTTACAAATATAAATCTAGCACTGTTCTCTAAATTGGTGTGTGCGTGCGTGCGTGTGTGTAACTACTTTTCGTTAAATCATTGAATGGTATTACATCTAACCAGGTTATGTACCTATAACCGTAAATGTTTAATCAAGCGTTAGTGAAAATTTACTAAGTTATACTCTCACAAGTGCTCATTGCTTACAGCTGCTAATCTAGCTTCAATCTTTCACTATTTCTATATATAACTTTGAATTTTCATAAACTCAACTTTAATACTTACGTAATTCAACGGTTGCTACACACAGTGCATTACAATATATGTTAATACTTTTATGAACTAAAGTGCCTATATGTTGACACATTAACATTTTATAGATTCTTGCTGTTAAATGGTTAATGCATATTTATGTGTCCTACTTATTAGTACAACTATGTACGCTATAACTATACGTGTCAACAAACGCTATCATAATAAGGAAGCTACTCAATCCTTATTTTTCTTACAACTATTTCGGCTCTCAGTCACTGGGTTATACATATATGCTTTACACTTTTTTTTGTAATTGTAAGAGTTCTAGCTTACGCTTTTGTTATACGTTTATAGAAATAGTAGTAAACTAGCCCTTTCTGTTTGCTGTGTGGAAAATTTATGATTCAAAATTTTTTTGGTACTGTTAATTAAACTTAAATTGATTTTTGTGTTTAAGAAGAAGGCAATGGTACACATCTGGCTAAAATATTCTGGTTAATCGTATCGGGTTTAAAATTCGTTTGAATTAAAACTGATATGCCAGTTTTAAGGAGAGCTCTTCCTAGAATTACGGTTTAGTGCTTATTTGATTTTGATTTTGTGTTGTGTCTGTGAATTCTAGGATTAACGCTGGATGTCGGACATTCTGAACTTTGACACTTAACGTAATTCAACGTTAGTATTTATAAACTGCTATAATTATCTGTCCATATTATTGGGTCTGTGCCAAGATTGTATTATTAATTATATTGTACATAGTTTTAACGAAAGCACCGATTTGGGGTATGAATTTATGTTCAAATTAAACTGAGTTGTGTTAAAATACAAGTAGTTGTTTCTTTCTCACTTCAGTTTAGAGGTATAAATTCCTAGCAGGAACCATTCCCTTCTTGGACTATGTCCCACATTATTTTAATTGTATCACACCCCTTCCTGTGTCGTTGCTCTTTTCTTGATCTAAGGGAGATATAAAAATAAATCAAGTAGTGCCTTTTTAAAACAAGTACCTGACCTGACCGACTGAGCTTCCGGCCTAACCCCTATTTATTGTTACGGCACACCTTTTACTTTTGCTGCGACCATACTTTTGTGCACATGTAACACTTTAAATTCTGAACGCTACCAAAATTCATTAGAAAATGAAGTAGGAGCAGCTTTAGCTGATTTACCTTAAGATGATATTAAAAATGATTGATTTTTGCAAGACGGTGCTCCGGCACATAATTCCAGAGCCGTCCAGGGATATTTATCTGCAAGGTTTCCAGCTAGATGGATTGAAACATATTCGAGACTAAGGTGGCCAGCGCGATCCCCCGATATAACACCTCTTGACTTTTTTCTCTGTCAAAATTATATTGACCGACACAATATTGAAAATGACAATCAATTGCGGAACTTAGTTCTAGAAGCATTTGAAAGTATTACGCCCCAAATGCTTTGCAATGTTTTGAATTGAACTGTAAGACGGTGTTATTTGTGTTTGGAAAATAATGGAGAACTTTTTGAGCAACTATTATAAAATTCTTACTTTAAGTTACAGTAAAAACCAAAGGAATGAGTAGTTTTTCCTTTCACCGTCAATTTTTTTGTTGCTATTGACTTCTAACATTAAAAACTTTATTATGGTGTATATCATACGGGAATGTTACTGTATCAACTTCTTTTGCATTCAAAAATTTCATGATGATGGTTCATACAAGGTTCAAAACGCGATCAGACCATCAAATGTGCTTCATTGTTAAATTTGTAATAAAAAATCTGTCATCTATCACGACCGTATTTAAAAAAAATAAGGAGATAATGGCAAGAAAAATAGGAAACGTCCGATTAAAAAAATGACTATGCCATATTAAAGGCCATAACAAGTTGCCATGAAGAAGTTTTGTATTTTTGCTCCAGGATTTATAGTAACGCCAGAAAAAAATAAAATAGAACCCAAAAATTCAAATTTTTTAAATATCTCCAAAACAAAAAAATCACGCCGTCGATTATTTTGTGTCATTCTATTGGTCCCCTAATTATACAACTTTGTTCCCATTTAACCGGAGTTGTATCTATTACCATTTCCGAGATCCGAGATCTTGGACACAGTATATATATATATATATATATATATATATATATATATATATATATATATATATATATATATATATATAACGTAAGAACCGCTAACAGTAACACTTATTCCAACGTTTTTGTAATAAGCTTCGAAAAAAAATTGTTTTGGTAATTCTACAAAATACGACTCCACAGCGTTTTCCAAGTAATCATTCAATAAAAAGCAACGTCCTCTCAAGTGTTTTTTGAGTTTTGATAAGAGATAATAGTTACAGAGGGCGAGGTAAGGACTGTAAGGTGAATATTGTAATTCCTTAAAGTCGTATTCATTGAATGCTTTTTCAACAGTTCATGATTTATGCACACTGTAGTTGTCGCGTAGAAGCAGAGTTTTCGTGTAGAATCATAGTTTTCTGAGCGTAACTGTGGGGTCTTTTTTCATGTATAGCCGTTTTCAAGTTGTTAATTGTATCTTTGTAGACATTCCCGTTATTATAGTCCCTTTTGGCATATTCTCAAATAAGAGAATTCTCTCAGCGTCCCAAAAATCTGTGGACATCACTTTCTCACAGAAAATTGCATCTTCACGGTCTTGGGTGATGAAGAGCCCTTATAAACCCATTACATGGACTCTACGTCTCATCCCCAGTTACAATTCTATTGAAGAAGTCTTCATCTTGAGATAAAGCAATCAAATTCTCCTTGAAAATTTGTCGTCTATACAGTTTTGTTCGGGACTGAGTAACTTGAAAATCCATCGTGCCAACACTTTGCTCATTCCTAAATTTTCATGTAGAATTTTAAACATGCTCGTTTCTGATATTCCTATTTCCCTAGCAATACCTGAAACTTTTACTCAAAGCTCAATCAACACCAATTCTCCAGCTTTCTTGATCATTTCGTCAGTTCGTGCTTCCGTCATCAATGAATTTCCTTTCCCATGTAACCCTGCTTTTACTTTCTTTATTTAGAAACGGGTAGTGATAGATTATTTGTAATTTGCGCCTTCTGGGTGTGTAACCCAACGCGGTTTTATTTTGCCTCGGTGTTGCTCAGTCGTGTTTATAAATTCTTATTAAACGGGGTGTGGTTCGTATTAAATAGTGGGCTTACACTGTCACCTTAAATAAATATCTTAAAGCGTTTTAAAACGTATATTCTTTCATAATATCACATATAAACATATTAATAATTAACAAAACAAAGGTATTTTCTCTTGCGAGTAACGGCTCCTCACACTCGTTCTCCTAGGGGCGTTCGTTTCCTAGGTGCGTAATCGTTTCTGTAAATAGATATATATATATATATATATATATATATATATATATATATATATATATATATATATACATATATTATCTTAATCTACTCCTTACCTAGGAGGTAATATTTATATTACGGTCCTGTATTTACGGAAGCGGGGTGGTAGTCTCGATACTGTTTGGTCTGAGGCGCCAGCGCAATGAACTCGAATCGTTTCGGGGACAGAGAAAATCAATACCGTGCTTATCCTTCAGTAACTCTGGAGCGCTGAAGGGAGTATGTCGTACTCCCAGGAAGCAATACATGCGAAATGCGTGTATGAAAATGCACGATCTCTAGACTGTCTTTACTTAATTAGAACCGGTTTGATTATACGTTTAGATTATTTATCCAACGGGATTAATTACGGACTTCGATACTAAATTTAATTATATACAATTTATCAAGGGAGCAAAATACTTGAGATTAAGACTACACTAAAAGAATTTACTTTTAATAAGGTAAATCGTTATATAAACCAGGTCGTATTTATATTATTTAATACCGGTAAACATGGGATAATTTACGTACTATCTAATGTTTTAATTTCCGACGTATCTTCCTAGTTTATTTAGAAATGATATCACACTAGGTGTTTCGCGATGGTTATGCTGACTACAAATTTATGCAACAGATCTCGTGTGTACTCTCCTGCGATCAAAGACGCCGTGTGGTTTTATCGTGTTTGTCTGTAGGTGGTGTATGTATATGTATAGAGCTGGGTCATAGTGATAACCAGGAGACGGAAGGCAATGGCCTGTCTAACCTAGTGAACTAAGAAAAAAAGGTTGTAGGACTTTACAGCCCTGTAACAAACCTTCACCCTCAATTGTTGGCGAGTGACGTCGGGATCTACCCTGCGTGGCACTCTTGGTGTTAGTGTACTGTGTGTTTGCGAGTGACGTCGGGATCTACCCTGCGTGGCACTATTGGCGTTAGTGTAAGGTTATAACTCCTGGAGACTAAGCCCGGCGTTATTTACGTGTGATAGTGTGTTACTGGGTATGGTTAGATTGTATAATTAAACAACTTACGTGTCTTTTGATTGCAGTACAAACGTTAGGTCGCCCGGCGCGAAGTGGTGAGCGTTATCACACGGTCACAAAAGACTCCTCGGTCGCAATCTACAGGTCGGTTCTTACACGAAGCAAGCGGCGCGGCGGCTACTAGATATCTGGAACGACGCAGCGGTCTCGGTCACGATCGGGCAGGTGGTGATAGATGATGAACTGAGAGCGAACTTCTTCGAGATGATCCCCTCAGGGATCAGCAGGTCGGTGCTTACACAAAGCAATCGGTGCGGCGGCTACTGGATATCGGGAACGGCGCGACGGTCTATGATCCCCGGAGAGATCAGCAGGTCGGTGCTTACACGAAGCAATCGGTGCGACGGCTACTGGATATCGGGAACGGCGCGACGGTCTATGATCCCCGGAGAGATCCCCGAGAGTAGCGCTTCGCGGGTTTATAAAGGTACACCGGTGGGCGGCTTCGCGGCTACCGTGCGGGGGATGACGTTATGGGATTGGTTGCAATTATTCTGACGTGCAAAAACTTACTGGTTTTTTATAAATACACGTCAGCGGTAATTAAGGAATTATTTGTGGTGTAATATCGCGTAAACTTTTGAAATTTTAGATATAGGTTGGTCAGCGAATAATTTATTCTAAAAATCATACGTAAAGGACGCTGGTTCTTTACACCCATTTGAATATTTGACTTGAAAATAGCACGGGATATTTTCTCTATGCACTGCCACCATTTTCTCATAGATATTCTTCGATCAAAATTTCATGGCGCTTTTGTGTCAAAGCCGGAAATTACTCATTTTCGGCTTATTAAATCGATATAAAAATGAGAAATGTTAGGCGATTGAACTTGAAGACCAAACCACGGAATTTCGGGAATTTTGAAGATTTCTCCCTTGAAATGATGCAGGGTTGTGTTTTCTGGTCCAATGTAGATTTTGTAGGTCCGTCTTGGTAAATCCAACGTTTATTCTTTTCTCCGTGCTATTATTGGATTACTTTCTACCTTCCTGCTGTGAAAAGAAGCTTTGTCAATAACGATAACGTAATTTGATAGTATATTCGTAACAGGTGACTAATGAATTACTTTGCATTCTTGGCGATTTCAAACCTGTACTGAGCCTTTGGCAACCACTTTTAGTAGTGTTGTTTAGTCATGCTTTATTCACTGCTTGAGGTGCTGGAGAGAATAAATAAGATACAGATACATTTACGAGGGACAATAATAACCAACTCATTCATTCACCACTTGGAAACGGAAATAATATGTACCGCCAGTCTCAAACCGAAGATATGGTTAAGATACGTCGAGGACAACTTCGTTATGTGACCACACGGCGGAGAACTGATTTACAAGTTCTTGGAGCATCTAACACGGACAAAAAAATATCTTCAGTGCTTCCAACACCGAAAACCAAAATTAACTTGGAGGAGCATGTGACAAGGTACACATGGGATAAACAAACGAAAGGATCAACGTTCGATGCGAGGGACACAAAAAGGCTGTGGAGAAGAGGAAGACGTCTACATTACGTATAGCGCAGCAGTCGGCAGTATATCACACAACATAGCGTTTGAAAATACCGAGATGATAAGCAACATCAAAAAAGCAACAAAAGGGACCATCCGAGAGGCCATCAATATTGAGGAACTGGATCAGAAGCTCCACACACTAGACGATTCTCAAATATGTGGAAGTTAGTACTCACCAAACATCGCCACACAAGGAAACCCTCAGCAAGAATCACCTGCGCCGACAGTGCCCACAACAAGAACAACGGCAAGCAACACGGAAAAAACGGAAAATGGGAAACTAACCGAAGTGAAAGTAGTGGATTACCAGTATGTCTCCACCTTATATGATCACATCTAATAAGAATAGTCTTAGGTCTCATCTTTTGAAACTCAAAGTCAATATCTTTCAAGCGGTTAAATAGTGTAATGCATCTAAAATTGGGTAGATCGTCATCAGCTCAAAGGATACTGCTCATCATTGGTAGAACTGTTACACAAACCGCCATGAATGCCATATATTAGATAAGCGGATTGCTGTCGAAGGGAAGAGGTTTCGCTGTAAGATTTCTAGCTCCTGAAATTCCAACTTACTAGTTAGACAGCTTCTAAATTTTAGTTCAGTCCAAAATAGTAAATGAAACACTACAAAGTTTCTAATGCTTGTGTCACTAAACCACACATTGAAATATAATTCTTTTCTTACTCATCTACACCAGATAAATGCTTAAAGTCACCGATACGAAAATAATAATCAAAATAAAAATTATAAATCTATAGTAAGGCGCCAACTCATACTAATTCCCTAGCTTGACGAATAATCACTGAACGCTAACCAAAAAAGGAAGAAACTCTAAACATTTTAATTAAAATAAATAATAACAATAAAACTTATATTCATGTTACTAAAAGTGAAGGTACTTGTTTTATTAACTTGTTCTGCACAATTAAAAAAAAAACAGTTTAATTACTACACACCCTCTGGTTACTACTAAAATGAATTGCTCAACTTCAAAGCGATTACTTTAAAAACTCTACACTTTTAATTACTTGAATATACCATCCGCACGCATTTTGGATAATCTCAAATACAGCAACCTAATCAAAGCACTCACGGCCCTTATTGGTCTCATAGCGCTTGCATAGACCATCCGCACGCATTTTGGATAATCTCAAATACAGCAACCTAATCAAAGCACTCACGGCCCTTATTGGTCTTATAGCGCTTGCATAGACTGACGTATCGCGCCAGCGTCAGAGTTTCGACTCTTCTGTCTAATCACTCCTCTTCCCTATTTATAACATCGCCCACGTTCTCTGGATAAACTCTGCTGACCATCACCAGGACAAAGATAATTACATATACACAACTGTGCTGCATCATAGCCGAGGGCTATACAGCATCGAACCTAAAACTTACCCTCACCAACAAAAATTTTTCCAACCATACCACATTCAAGTAATCCTTCCAATAGTTTTTGGATTAACCTACCAGCAAAGATCAGACAGTAACAAAAACGCAGACCTCACAAACAAAACACCACACACAATCATGGAAAACCAAACACCCAATACGACAAACGCAAAATATTTAAAATCGTCCACCCCGAAACGTCATCACAAAGAAAAACAGAATCAACAATATCAACAACAACAAATCAAAAATCCGATAAAATCGTTCATTTTTTTAAGAAAAGATCAAAATTATATAATACTAGGTCTGCAGTTCCCGAACCTTTATCCTAAAACCTCACGCGAATTGGACTTAACCTAAACATGAACCTGCTTATGGACACTACCTAAAAACGAATACACACTACCTAAAGCTAATCCAATAATACATTCCTAACCTACTGGAATTTCGACTTAATCCTAAACGCGACTGTGAATAAACCTAAAAATAACTATACACAACTCCAATCCTGCTGTTCATGCTATGTGAATGCGAGGGAGGGGTATAACCACATCAAAATTGAAAAAGCAAACGTCACAAGAGCGCTAATAACCAAAGGTGGTTTAAAGGCCCTGTACGTTACAAAAACAAATGGATGGCACAAAACAGTTCAAACACTGAATCCACCATACAGTGTAGCAACCTAAGTTCGACATAGATTTCACCCTTCTCCCAAAATCACCACTACCCAACTCATACACATCACATCTTCAACTCTAACAACATCCATCCATCACCTCTAAACCTAGCTAACTTATCTAAAAATACCCTAATCTAATGCATATATTGTAAACGTATTTAGTAGGTGTACTAGACTCCTATGCCAAAAATATACAGAACAGTCCGGGTTGCGGTACACGGGATCCCCGTTTTACGCTATTCTACAATCGCATACTTAAAAGATAGAATCACAGAACAACAAAACTCGCTACAAAAACTTGATTAGTCGCCTATTACGACAAGCAGTAGAATCTGCAGCAGGAAAATTCTTAAGCCGTCCCTACATAGCGGGTGCTGCCTCAAAGGCACTAAAATGCATACTAATCTGAATACCTAATTAATCTAAAGTTACTAAATAAAGTCTCAAAACTTTAAATCACCAACACGACGCAGACCTGCCCAAAAAAATCTCAATAATATATTGGAAAAAAATAGGAATAGATTACAAAGATCTTCAAATCATAATTAACCTCTACTGAAAACACTCGGCATTTATTACTATAGATGGAGATAATTCAGAAAAGATAGAGATAAGACTAGGAGTGAAACAAGGATGAAACACAATTCCACCGGAACCCTTAATAGTTAACTCGCAAGCAAACGACAGAGTAACATCAATAACTTACTTAGGTGCGTTGATAAGTAATCAATGGAACTATCCTAAAGAAATAAAGAGCAGGATTGAGAAATACAAGTCAAAATTCACGAGTATGTACACTTGAAGAATCTGTATGGACATCAAATTGATCACTTAATTAAAATCAAAAAACGAAAAAGTATATCATTACGTTATCCATGCGTAACGTTATAGTCATTCTTGCCATCTCCTTTCATTTATTCGCTGTTCTTCAAGTGTCCATTTTTCCTATTTCTAAAAATTGTTATAATTCGTTTATTTGACGAGATAGAAAAAAAAATACTAAACGCATTATTTATGTAATTTTTAGCGTAGAAATATAGCGGGTTGCACTGATTTAGTCCTGTTTTTATGGCGTTATTTGGGTTTACTAGAAATTGTTGTAAAGTATTCGTATGCAGTTATATGGTTATTTTGTTCTTCTTGTATTGAATTTTTAAATTGCATATATGTTTAATGCATACTTTAGGTATAGTTGTTTCCGTTTAACCCTTCTAGGAGAAACAAGTAAAAGAAGTAGATTTTATTATAGTAAATATCAGATAATCCAATTTTTAGGTAGGTGTTAATTTATAGTTTAGCGTTGAGTGGAAATTACGTCATGGAAAAGTGTTTGTTATTAGAATTACGGCAGAAATGGTACGAATGCCGAGTTAGGAGAATAAAATGAAGCGATACCGAGAACTTGGATTAGGTAAGAAGATTAAAAGTAGACGACTGCGAGTGTGGTTTTTATAACATAATATTAGCTTTCCAAAGTATAACGACGAGAAAAACAAATCAAGTTAAAATTTTATTTGCGTGTAACCTGATGTTGCAAGCCCATGCCGTCTTTTCTAGATCGTGTTTACAAGAATTGTGCCTGGTTTAACGCACGTACGGTGTGGCGTTTCGTGAAGTTTAAAATGGTGAAGTGGAGAGAATCGCGAAAGGGGAGTATTAGTTAAGTATCGAGTTGAGTAAGACGTGCGTTAGTTAATACCTGGTAGTAGAGCGGTGACGTTAAGTTAACCTCCCGTATGTTCATGTGTATCTGACTAATGTGTAGTGTCAGGGTACTTTGAACACCCTATATACGTAGTGCGTAATTTTGTTTGTAGTTTTATTCACTTAGTTAGATTCCGTATGTACATTTTTTTTTGTTGTCAAATTAAGTTTTATAGTAAATTTGTTTAACGTGTGTAGCGACCTTTAGGGATGGTAGGTGTATGGTGAGCTTTAGATTCTTAGTTTGTGAATTATTTTTTTTTGTAATTTAGGTTGTTTTTCCTTATTATTCCTCGTTTATAGAAGTTTGATTAACGCTTATTTGTAAATAGTTGTATTAAGTGTAAATAACGTTCATTTCGTTTGATTTCCGTAAAATATAATAGAAAATTAAGTAATTTAAATAAATAGTGTAGATTTATCTGCGTATGATGTCATGTTGGCGACATAAAGACGCTTAAGTATAGTTGTTCAGTGTAATAGTGAATATGCTGGTTTTGAATCATAGATATTGCATGTGGGCCTTATTGTTTGTACTTGAATAAAAACATAGGGATATTTTTTCGCGTTAAGTCTGCTGATGTTAAACTTTTGAAAATTACCGAGTCCTTACGGGCGAAAACGAAATTTGTGTTTGGGGTATTAAATCTTCCCCTTCCGTTTTTTTAATTGGTGGAATTAACTTAGATAAGATTTTTTATGAGTAGTGGGATGCAAAATCAAAGATGGATTTTTGTGAATAAGTTGTGTGAGTCTGAAATTGACTGCGCTCTCGTGTACTAGTACGGTGCCGCTTGTTACGCTTTAAGGGGTGGCTTAGAACGTTGAAATTTTGGACCTTGTGGTGTTTAACGAACGTATTTTTGTGTAGTAAGGGTAGTTTAGCTACTTCTGAAGAAGACCTGAAAAGGGATTTCATTAAAATTGTTCATCACCAAAGGATTATACCTAGTGCCAATTTCGGTTTTACGTAAAGTTACCTAGAGGACATCGTCGTGTTGTATTAGTGCTTCAGTGACCTCTTTGGTTTTTCTCGCTTTTGCGGATTTATTTAAAGTCAACGTTCTTGAGTGCCGCTTATTTACCGTACAAAGCGTGTTTAAGATAAAGAAACTTTCGCAATATATTAAAATTTATGGTTATTTAAAACAAATTATTAACATTTTGGATTATTAGTGGAAATAAAACCAAAAGCTAAAAGATTTAAGTTAACAAGAAAGTTGAACGCTCAAATTATTATTATTTTAAAAGAAGTTTTGAATTTATGCAATAACATTTTAACGCGATTCAATCAAGAAATTGTTTGGGTATCATAGAACAATAGCCAACATTTTATTCATCATTTGCCAGACCAGGAAGATTTCATTTCCGTTATAGCAGTAACCGATCATCTGGTTCGCTTTCATTGTTGTAACACAGGAGAGGTGTAATTCTAGACTTTAAGGTAATATAACATTGTGTTTTTTTATTGAATATTTCGATTTTTGTGTTGCGAATTATTTTTTTTTTGTGTTGATGAAAGTTTGGAAGCGGTGTCGTATTTTTTTGGTAAATTAAGTTGTTTTAAATTTATTTAGTGTAACGAATTGTAGTTTGACGCTCCGCCTTCACACTTTGTTATTTATTTTAGTATTAAAGGGCAATTGACCCTATTGTAGTGTGGGTATATTATCCACGAATGATATATTTAGGTTAAACGATTTAGACTGGCGTAAAAGCAGTATTCTGGTCAGACATCCTGTCGCCTTTTAAGCATTTGTTTTTTTTTTGTTTATACGCATTATCGTATGTTTGCTTTTTTTTATATTTATCCTTATTATTTTTTATTATTTTATTATAGTTTGTTAGGTTTTATAAATGTGTTTTAATTATGTGGAAACCCTTTTGTGTTACATAAGTTTTTTTTTGCAAATTGCAAGTTACCGGTAATTTAGTTTTTAACGTACCAAAGTTAGTTTTTTTGTTTTATTGAGTAATAGCGCTGATAATATTTAGTATTTTATTTGATTTTTAGTTGAGTATTAATTCATTTAGAGTTCAGTCTATAGATTTTTTTTGTTTTGTTTTGATTATTATTTAATGCCTTATTATTACACTGAGGTGTATTAACGTAACGTTATTGAGTGTTTATCACGCTTTTATTTGACAAGCGTGTAGTGTTTTTGAAGCCCTATTTCAGGTGGGTTGCTGAGTTACTGTCCAGCGCACCTGGAATTGATTGCGGATAGGTAAGCGTATGTTTTTTGTATGTTTAGACACGCTATGTACTCGTAATTTTGGCACGACAACCCTTATTTTGACTACCAAACATTCTGGCGCCCTAACCGAATTGATTTTGTCTTCATCCCCTATTTTGACTTACGTACGATTTACTATTCTGATTGTGTAAAAATTTTTCAACATCTGACCTACATCCATACGCTGGCTAGTCGGGGCAAAAAGGCCAATTTTATCTGTAATCCCGTTCTACCACCCGTTTATACCGTTACAGTAGAGTGGTAAAGTTTAGATGGGCTGCTATCCCGTTTCGCAAAGCGTATTTTGTTGAAGACTTTGCAAAGTATACCTTATTTTAATTTTTTGTTTTCTCGATGCGTTAGAATCTCTGAACGGCTTTGTTAAACGACTTTAGTAATTTTGAGGGTTTGGTTCACGAACAAGGATTAAGTATGTGCCGCCAATATTGATCTCTAGAAAGCGCTTTCATAGGTGCAAAGGAAACGAATTTTTAAATTTGTGAGAGTTTTTAAGATTTAAGAATTGTTTTACTTTCACACCATATCTGACCACGAAAGCTTTTGTTGGATTTATTGATATTGATTGTGAACTTGGGCTATTATTTATTTTAAAGTAATTTAATAGATGTTTGTTAAATTGAATTATTGAGTTTCTTTTAAGTACTAAATTTTCCTTGTAAAGGAGCAGTAATATATATTAATATAAAAGGGCACAAATATTTTCTTTGTCTGTATTATTTATATGCGTTGCTCACGTACAATGATTTAGCATTATCATAATTTAATTTGAGTTTATGTCAATTAAGGTAAGGACGGGAGTAGTTTTATTTGAAGCAGAGAGTACAATAAAGTCTTTGGTTTAGTGTAGCAGCAATAGTCAAGGGGGAATTTAGTAAAAATTTACAAGTTGGTGGCGAGCAGAAAGGTAGGTTCAAGTATTTTTCCCTGTTTTACGCTAGTGCACTACTTTTCGTTTGCGTAAATTTTACCCGGATTAAGGCAGGGTGGCGTCCAAATTACTGTCCCATCACACTTTCGTTTTAATGCTATTTGAATCCATTACAATTTTATTCATATGTACATAAAGACCATTTGGTCTCCTTTTGATAGCGTAGATACTACGTTCTAGACATAACGCCTTGCTCGCTCCTTTATCAACTGCACTAACGTTCATTGTGGCAGAGAAATAGTTAAGTACGTTGCTAATAAGGCATTTCTTCTTATGGCTGAAATATGCTTCCGTGCGTTATTTGATATGTGCATTTGCAGGACCAACTCTTACTCTGATATAAAAGAATGAATAGGAGATATTTTTGCAAAGTTAACGTTTATCATGGAATTATGGAAAATATTCATCATTACCTTTTTCTGTAAAGAAGGGTTTTAACAAATAGAAGTGGTTTAATTTGAAAAATATTGCAGAAAGAACGAAAGATAATTTGACATTTTACATTGAACGATATGGCCATAAAAAACTAGGATTGTCTTATTTGTAGATGAATACAGATAGTAAAAGTGACATTTAGTCCATAAGGGCCCATACTGCACTTGGAAGTTCGGACAGAGGATCATTTTAAGTTTTTATTTTAGTCCCTATTTCATAACCCAATTTACCTCTAATTTCTATCATTAATTTGTTTGTGTAGTACTTTGGTAGATACTAATGTTTTTTATTATTTTAAACACCTTATATATTGCTATGATTGTGTAGTCCAGCGTTAAGTAGGTAATGCAAATGTACTTAAGTTTCTAGTAAGAATTTTATCTTATCTTTAAATTAAATAAAGTAATAAATTACCTTAGATACAATAGATTTGTTCTAAGTTAGATCACCTTATAAATATTCAACACTCGCTATAAAATATAAAAATGGCTTTATTTAACTGGAGGTGGTTAAGTTTATTATTATTCATCACGTAAGTACTACATTTCTTGTCTTTTTTTAATATATTAAATGTTGTTTCCAATCATGTTTTGCGTTATATCACTGTTTAAAATAAAATTTGAAATTCACTGAGCGCGATCCAAAAAGAAGGAAAAAGGTTAAAAAGGTGAGGCAGTGTTTAGACAGAAATAATTGATATGACCAATACATAATCCTTGTACACATGATGCGGTGTTATATATATATATATATATATATATATATATATATATATATATATATACCTTTGGTTTAGTTTATTTTAAGCATACAATACAATATACCGAACTTGTAAGATGATGCTTTAACAATGAATCGAACAACATTTCTTTTTCCTCTGGTAAATATGAAATTCCTAGCTACTCAAATGTTTTTCTTGCATTATTCATTAAACAAATCTTACCATAAATCCGCTTATTTTTTTAGCTGACATATTACTTCTTGAAAAATTTAATTAACATTGAAATGGGTCTCTATGCCATTTGTTCTAAAGTTGATATTTTTCAAGATATTCAAGAAAGTGTGCTTTAGGGCTTACTTATTATCTTTCAAAAGATTTTGAGATGAAAATCTTGTCTAAAACATAACTGTTTCTTTTTACTCTAAAGGTGATATTTTAAAAATGCACAAAACGCGTAGAACCGTCGAATATTTGGAAGTTATATTTTCACAATACAATACTTTCCACATAAGACAAATTAATAATTGTGAGCAACCATGTTCCCGAATTTTGTCTTCATTTGAGGTGTTTATATTCCAGGGATTACTGTACTGAGCAAAAATATAAACAAAAAATTAAAGATAAGATTATTTATTATCTAAAACATAATATAGCTAAACTAAATAATTATGAACCTTTTGAAACGATAACGATAAATGGTCAGGAAGCAAAATCATGTTAAATTACGTAATGAAAACTAATAATAATTAATTATATATTAACATTATAGACAACTAAAATCTATACGTATTATACAATTTCGGATCTGAATCTAAATATTCCTGCAATCTGCATGTTAAACGACAATTTCTTAGTTTAATTTAATCTGTTCATTCATAAAATTTAATTGCTTTTGGACTTCAGTGTTTTTTTTTTATGATTGTGGACCTGAACAGGCTAAATTTGGCCTATCGTGCTAAAGCACTCAGGAACACTTAAGAGGATGGATAGAGAGAAACGAGAGACGAAACATGGATATTTGCAAAAGGAAGCAACAAAAGAATATGGCAAGATTCCGATTCAAAATGTTTTAAGAATCTTGGTGGAGAAGGCAAACGTTATATAGTTCTACATGCTGGAACAGAAGATGGCTTTGTGGAAGGAGCAGAACTTATAATTCTCTACCACAAATAAAAGCAGCGATTATCACGATTGTATGAATTCGGAAAACTTTGTTAAATGGTTAACAAATCAACTTTTGCCAAACTTAACAAAGCCATCTATAATCATTATGGATAACGCTCCGTACCATTCACAAATTGTCAATCGCCAACCAACTACAAATTGGAAAAAAGAAGAAATTAGAGAGTGGCTTAGGGAAAAAAATTACTCATGAAAAAGAAGCATTTAAAACGGAATTACTACATATAGCAAAGCTACATAAGGAAGAGAAACAATATTTGGTCGATAATATTATTGGAGAACATGGACACGAAATTTTACGCTTGCCTCCTTACCACTGTCAATTTAACCCAATAGAAATGGTATGGGGAATAAGCAAAACTTATTATGATAAACACATTGGGAGAGATGGTTATGGGGATGATAATGTCAAACAGATGTGGAAAGAAGCGTTAGAAACAGTTTCACCTTCAGTTTGGTTAAAAACGATTAAACATGCAGAAGCTGAAATTCTAAAGTCTTGGGAACAAGAAAAAGTTTATGATGTCCAAGTAAGTCCAATTATTATAAATCCAAACGATAACACAGATACAGAAGAGATAGAGAAGAGTGTAGTGAACATTTAATTTCTTGTTTTTAATTGAATTCTTAACGCAAACAGTTTTCTCCAAAAACTTAATAATAATCTATAATAATTATAATAATAACATATAATGTATGTTATTGTACACTAAAACATTATAATTGATAACAATAAATTATTTTCAACACAGTCATGCTTAAATGTGAATAAACAAACTTACGTTTTATTACATTATGGTGTATTTTTTTTATGTACTCAATAAGTAAGAAAAACTTGGTTATAATGTATTTGACACGATACTTTGAATAAGTTTAAAAAAGTACTATACTTCAATTACATTAAATACACCAATAATTTTGAATTGCAGTATAATACTCTTCTACACAAACAAGTGTATAAATAAACACCGATGACTGAAATTATCATTACGTATTTTGCAATTCGAATGTTTTCTCAAAGCATAATGATTAGTAGCGTTCCTAAAAAATTCAATCTTTATGAATAAATCAAATAAATAACCATTAACTCACAAATGTATTGCCGTCAACGATATATAATCGCCACTTTTATGTAGAAAAGTATTGGAACAATTACTTCCTTTCTTTGGAAGAGTTCATTGGTCTTAACCTACAAATACCTATTTACAAAATTTTTGCAACATTTTAGAATATATAATAACTTACCAAAATTCATCTGCTACGTTTTAAGTTTTATTGAAAATAATATGCTTTAATGTACGTACATCTACGATACGTAAATAAAACTTTTGTCTTTTATTTGCAAACATTATGACATTTATATTTATGTGAAGTAGTTAAGTTAAAGTTGGTAATGTTGGTATCAAAACTGTTCGTATAAAGAAAACTTAATTTGTTGTTAACGTTATCCTTGTTAGTTACTTGAGTTAATAAGAGCCATACAAAACGACACTCTTGGAATAATACGTTAGCTAATAGTGTACATTGTATTCAATATGTAGAAAAGGATAGTCATACACAAGTGCGCGTTTGATTCATCGATCAATCGGGATAAGTTAAACGAATGTCCTATAATAACGATAATACAAAGAAAGAACTGAAACCATCCTTCTATGCTCAAGGGACTGTATGTGAGAAGTTAAGGACGGGTCAATTATAAGCCTAATCGCTCTCTTTTGAATACGATCAACGATATCGAGAGGGTATTGGGGAGCACTAACCCAGAGGTGAGAATTGTATTCCAGATGAGGCCGAATTTAGGCCTTATACAGCAGAAGGAGCTGTCGAGAGGTAAAGTACAGCTTATATCTGTACAAAAAGCCTATTTTACGAGCAGCTGTTTTGGTAGCTGACAGAAGATGGCCTACCCATGAGAGATTTGAAGATACAATCATACCCAACAGAGTAATAGAGTCTGAAAACTTAAGAACTGAACCATTCATACTTACAACAGGAAATGATCGATCTTTTTTAGCGGACACAAGGCAACACTGAGTTTTGTTAGCATTAAATTTAACTAGAGTATTGCTTCCCCATTCGAGAATACGTTGAATGTCTTTGTTGATTGAATTTGCCATTTCAGCTTTAATTCCTTGATTTGGCATAGAAGGTGGATTATCACTATGAGTAGACTGAGATGAACTACAGTGAAGAGTGCTATCGTCAGCAAAGCAATGGATGGGGTTAGTTGTTGAAGAAATAAGGTCATTTATGTACAGCAGAAAAAGTATAGGCGCTATAACGGATCCCTGTGGTACGCCCGAGTTCATGCTAACTACTTTTGAAAAAAAGCATCAACTACGACACGTATTCGTCTTTTATCAAGGAAACTACGAACCCAGTTGATGAGCATATCATTTAACCCAAACGAGGTGAGTTTGGAAAGTAAACACGTATGCCAAACTTGGTCAAATGCCTTTGAGATATCTAAAGCGACTACAACTGTTTCACCGGGCTGCTCTACTGTATTGTTCCAAACTTGGGTCACATATGAAAGAAGATCACCTGTTGAACGACTTTGCCTAAACCCCCATATTGGTGGTCACTAAGGAGTTTGTTAGTTTCAAGGAACGTGAGCAGTTGCTGATTGATGACTTTTTCCATGATTTTAGACAAAATGGAAGTGATGGCAATTGGTCGGTAGTTTGACGGATCGGTCTTATCGCCTTTTTTGGGAATAGGTTAATCATTTGCTAACTTCCATGATGAAGGGAATTCCCCAGAAGACTATTTGTAATTTTAATTTTATTTGATTAAAATTCGTAAACTCAATGGTCATATCTGAAATACAATTGATAGCAGACAAATTCGACGATCTCGCCCATAAATATAATTAATTGATATTCAAGAGGTATCCAATACCTAATATTAAGGCTGGGGTGATTGAGAAAAATTTCAAATGAAACGTGCTGTATATGTTGTTTTACTTTCTGAGGATTTGACCATAATAAAGCATATCCTATCTTGACATAGTTACAACCATAATTGACCGTAACATACAAATTTTTATTTATAATCCAATTTAAATTATTTTGTTTTAAATGTTTATGTAAATAGTTACAAAAGATTTTTTTCTTGTAGTTTTGTGTGTATAAAGTAAATAGTCATTCTAAAGTACCATGAAATTGTATTAACATACAGCGTTACACATTTTACATCTATAGCGTGTCCAAACTTCCAAATTCGGTATGGAGCTGATGGAAAAACAGTGCAGGATTGCCAAACTTATTATGCCAATAGGTCACTGCACCTATAATACCGTATTACGGTTATAATAATACTATATCTACGGTACGAGAGACAATTTCTAACCTCAAAATTAATAAAAATATTTGCAATTCAATACAAATTTAGATAAATCAGCAATGTACATATGAATATACCGAAAAAGACTACTCTTAATCTACACAAATCGAATCTTTGAACTGTATTAGAAAAGCGAAGTAGGCGTATGTAATGTAGGGGTACATTACATAGCAATATGATGGGATTGTGAAAGAAGCTCTATAAGCAACGGCATGAGCAAATGGTAACTTTATCCTTTGCCTACGAAAGGAGTTTGCAGTATAAGTAGAAGAGAGGCACCATGCGCCATCTTGGATTTTGACGTCACAAGGATGCCCCACGTGGGAGCCTGTATTTTCCACCCCTATGGTATTTTTTTCTTTTCGGAGGCCTTTTTCAACCCTTCATTTTACCTCTATGGTTTCTTTTCGGAGGCCATTTTCAGACCTTGATGGAATTTTCATCCCTAATTAAGGCGTTTTTGTTTTTACGCGCTTACTTAAGGGGGATATTTTTCACCCTTATTTTATGGCTTCTTTCAGTGGCTTTCTTCAACCCTTGATGGAAATTTCAACCCTGATTATTTTTGTTTGTATTAAAAACCCTTTTGGTAGGGAGCCCCTGGAGGTTAGGCAATTGTGCGTATTCTTTTAATTCCTATCTACAGATTGTAACCTTACGAAATTTTATTTATACATTAGGGTTGTATTCTAATAAGGAAGCCTAATGCTATCTTGTAAGGCTGATATAGGGCTTCACAACTTACTACTGGGACTTAGCCCCGTGACCCTTGAAGTAAAATTTGAATTTGTATTCTAATAAGGAGGCCCTATTGCTATCTTGTAAGACAGGTGTATAAGCTTGTGTTAGGGTTTGATCTTGCGTGGGGGAATTTGAATGACAGTAAAATTTAATTATAGAACACTTATTTTTATTGTAAATATCATAATTAAAAAAGCCTCAGTGAGTTATAGAAAAAAATTACTGGCATTCAGATCATTCTCTAATGAAACAAACACTTTTTAATAAGTTAATTAATAACATAACAGTTATTACAATATTGCTTTCTAAACGAACATTAAAACTGATTGTTTTACCAGCATTGATTGCATTGAAATATGTTTAATATCCATCCGCTCGTTAAAATGTTGCATATTGTACACCTTAATATTTTTAAAGAAATTTGTTGTTACATATAACTTAGATGTGTTTTATAACTGTAATTAAAAATCTGTACAAATAAATAAAATAAATAAAAGGTTAACAGCACACTTACTTAAATGTATTGAAAAAACATTTTTGAGGGACTGATTCACGAGTGATAGTCACTGCTCTGTGTTACTCGTCTAATCAAACTAAAGCACTTTCTATGTTTTACGTTTATGAACAGTTGATGTAAAACTAGCTATTGATTTCCCCATAATTAATTTTTAGAGTGTAAATATACAAATATACTGCAACTCGTATTTACCTTTCCCTTAAAGTAATTAATAACAAAGGGGTTTGAACAAAATATTATATATTGTCCATATATACATGCACACGGAAATTATTTTTTTATAAAAACCGCATTAAAAGTTTGGAATGTAATAATTACATGTTTTAACAACAACAATATGTAGTTAGAAACCACTGTTCATGTTTACCGCATACATCTTTAGAATTGGTACGCACCTAGGATTTATTATAAACGGGTTGCATAATTATCCTCTGTCATAAATATTGTATTCTAATAAAGGACAAAACCTGTTAACATGTGTCAAGATTATTTTTATTTTATAGAAGCGGTCGGCCTTGGATTTCTTTAAGTTAACATGTATCATATACGTAAAATTTCGCGACGCGAAGATTTCGGAGAAGGCTGTTTCGGCAATCCCACTCCAAACCTTCCCGAGCATAATCGAGATTGTAAGACAGGTGTAGGGTGTCGCAACTTATTCTCGGGTCTTTGCTCCTTGTCGTGAGCGCAACTTGTTCGTAGCCCTTCGTGTATTGTCGTGGTACCCTTGCTGGAAAATTTGAATTTGTATTATAGTAATAAGGAGCCTAATGCTAACTTGTAAGACAAGTGTAGGGCTGCACAACTTTCTCTCGGGGCTTTGTCCCTTATCGTGGCCCCAATGACGGAAAATTGGAATTTGTATTTGTATTTAAGTCTCTGCAGGTTATGGCTGGAAATGTGAATCTGTATTATAATAAGACGTATAATGCTAACTTGTAAGACATATGTAGGGCTTAGCAACTTACTTTCAGGCCCTCGCACCTCGACTAAAAGTTTGAATTTGTTTGTGACGCCATCAATGAGGGGAAATCTGAACTTGTATTATAATAATAAGGAGGCCTAATGCTAACTTATAAGACAGACGTATGGCTTCGCAACTTACTTACTTTCGGGTTGTAGCCCCTGGCTCCTTGGCAGGATATTTGAATTTGAATTTGTATTTAAGTGTTTACATTCTGATTACTTATTGAGAGAAATTTAAACTTTTATTCTAATAAGGGACCTATTGCTAGCTTATAAGACAAAACATAGAAACCTGTGTTAGGGTCTGCGCCCTCCTATCGTGGCGCTTGTTGGGAAATTTGAATTTGTATCGTCATCTAGTTGTGTATTGCCTAATGAATATTTTCTGTAATAAAGGTACTACACTATCTAGCGTTATATTTCTAGGACTAATCAGGGTTTTGTTTGTGGCGCCATCTAGTGGTATATTTTTGAACTAGCACAAATTATCAACTGACAATAAATAATGACGTTTCTGATGATCTCTATTATTTTTATATGCCACGCCTCGCAGTCACGGCCAACTAACAAAACTTGAAAGCCGTATAGCCTTTTTACAATAAAAAAATGTTAAATTGTCATTATTTCAAAAACTACATTTTTTTGGAATATACACTCTTATACAAAGTCACCCTTAATTTTAATGCTAAATAAGATAGAATTAAAAAAATAGGGGGTTTCCATTAAAAAAAAATTACTATAGGTTTTTTTGAATCTACTTTTTATTGTCCATTTTTGATGTATTACAAAAATATCAATACAGCCCATTAGAGTCGGTCCCCATTTCCAAGGAAACCAACCATAACTAATTGATAAAGGCTTCGTTTAGAAAATGTTTCCACCTATGTTTTGGCCTGCAAAAGTCATTTTTGACAAAAAATTTGAAATTTGTCAAAAACGGTTAGACTTAGGTATAGGACCTTATACATAAAATGTGTCTAAAATTGTATGTAGAATCTAAATATATAATAATATATAGGGTTTTCTATTTAAAAAAAATTTAAAATTACTTCTAAGGTTTTATGATCTACCCTGTATAATTAAAAATATTTTTGGAATATGCACCAGAACATATTTTACAACTTTTGTATTTAATTTCTTTTTGTATCTCTTTAAATAACGGAGATATGGGACTTTGTCACACTAATGCGCCATCCTGTATGTATACGTAGGTTGGAAGGTAAAAAAATTTGCACTTCCGCGGATTCGAGTGGTTGTGACGTCAAACCGTATGATTATTTCAGTTGTTTATTATGAAAAAGTATACTACCAAAACAACGCAAACACGTAAATAACAACAAAACTATTCTACGAAGATGAGGGTGCACAACCTTAAATATCTTTTGCAAGACAGCGGATAATTTTTAGGGCGTTATACTGTATACAATTATACATCTTATTTTCAGCATACCTAAACATTTTTGTGCAAAGAAAACTATGTGCAAGTTCCCCGATTTTATCTGATAATGAAATAAATTATCTAATATCTAACAGCGTATTTGTTCCTAAAATAGAAATTCCCACACTTTAATTAGTTTACATTGAAAAGTAAAATTAATATTTAGTGACATATTTCAATCGTGCAAATATTTTCATTTTAGATACTTGTGGAAATTATTAAAAAGTCTAAAAGAGACAATAATATACTTCTATAATAATAAAGTAATGATGGTGTTTGTTACAAAGTTAGTATACATTAAATGAAATTCATGAGTGAGATTTTGTTCAAGTACGTTTAACTACTAAAACTAGTGTTATATTCATGGAACATGAAAATAAGAGAATAGTTGTAGATGATCTGTTTATTATATTAAAGAAACTGAATTAGGAAGCTTCATTAACTTACATACTAAAAGAAAAAAAGTTGTAATTCTAAAACAAGACATGTATAGTTTTACCTAAAAATTTCGATCGTAGTAGCTCCTGTGACTTGTATTATTGATAAGTTTTATTAGAAATCATGAATTTTGAAGCAATATTCGAGACACTTTACATCTTACTAAAACCCCAGCCTTCTTCGGGGAGTTTAGTCGGCAACGTAGAGTAGATGGCTCGTACAACAGTATTAAACAGCAATTTTCTCTGAAATGTTGACGCGTTTTCAAGTTGTTTTCATACGAAAAAAAGTAGTACTGTAGGCGTTAATCGTTTTCGCTGGACTTTTGTACTACCCGTGTTGGAGAAGATTTTTGAAATGACATTAAAAAAAATTGCTGAATGTATAGAAAAGAAATAGCTTATGTAATAATATTCGGTCATATAAAAGAATATTTAACAGCCACTGCGGTAATTATTTCCTGCAGATTTTGATAAACAAGAATATGTTTCTCGAGAGTTTCTATTTATAGAGTACATATTTGAGTACAAAATCGTTAACGAATTAGAATATCTAAATATCTAAAAAATAGAATTCAGTCATCGTAAGTGTATACCGCAAGGTTCATCTTTGGGGCCAGTGTTACTATGGTGATAAACAGTAAAGGCAGTAAATTACCTAGAAACACGCAAATTAAAGCAGAAGAGTTGTATTAAAACCAGGAACCAATTATATGAGTGTAAAGAAAGCTCTAAACATGCTTTTATGTATGAAAATCAATATTGTAACTGTGTTGCTCACAGGAGAATATGTTTTAAAATTGTTATTCAATTCGGTAGGCGCAGAAGTATTCACGAGTATTTTACTTTGATTATTCTATCATTAATTATGGTATTTATTGTATAGAACGTTTAGGATTTGTCGTTCACAGTAATAGTTTTCTTTTTCTAAAATTTCTTCGAGTTAAACGTGTAGCTCTTACAAACGATGCCACAAACTCATTTTTTTGTAGAGCAATGTACACGTTCACCTATTTCCATTACTGGTTTACTTTCCCACCACCTGCTATGTTTTAACGTACCGCTATTTTACTAAAGCTTGCATTTTGTAAAAGGAATGTTCCCCACCCATTAATAGTTTTGTTACTCTACTACCACATATGCTGTTCTTTACACGTTTCATCAACAGATCATATATCTCCATCATGGCGTGCAAGTAGTTTCAATTTATGAAACCATTTCTGAATTTTGGCCTTTCTTTTGTAACTTTTCATACTAGATTCATTAAGGGTCATTGTAATTGTATCATCTTTAGTACATCCTAACAGTTTACTAATTGAAAATGTGTACATCTTATGGTTAAGTACGGGCCCCGATCATTCCAAGGTGTAAACTTCTAACATTTGAATCATACATAAAATTTTTATTTTTCATTTACACACGAATAATATCACAATAAAATCTTAGTGCAGAATATAAAAAAACGCCGAACAACACTGAAGTATTAAACCCAAATATTTTATTTAATCTATTGTAACACTATACCAATTTAGTCTGTTGCAACATTTCAAAGTGCTAACAAGATGTTAATAAAACATAGTAATTCTAAATAAAATACATGTTTAAAAATAAAGTTGTACAATTAAATAATCTAAATGGTGTAGTCGATAGAATTGTTTCCCGGGGCCGAACTGCATCGAACGGATCAATTTTTCCGTTAATCGATTATCTGAAAAGTTAGAAACTGTTAATCCTGTGAAAGTGCTCGCGGAGCATGGATCCCACGTTTGTCCACAAATTGTCCGAATTCACAAGTGGTGAAGACAGCAATTGCTGATGGGGAATTTACCTTATAGATTTCAGCCAGAGGGCGGTGACAATATAGATATACCAAGGCCCAGTACATTTAGAGAAGTCACAGATCAAGAAAAATTATCCACTAAAAAATACTATAACAAATAAAAAAAATTATTACTTGGGGTGTTGTGTTGTTATTGTTATATTACAAAGGTAAATTGTACCACGGTCTAGCTCAGTGAGGTACAAACTTATAACATTTACTGAAATTGAGAACTCGGTCATCAGGTGTGAGGAAAGCAGAGATTTTTTCATAGATGTAATCAGTATTAGCGTTTGTTTTATTGGGCACCACTCAATTTCTTGGTTTAATAATTGAAATATAACAAAAATTGAGAAAGGTTGTATCTCAAAACATTACAGGTAATCTGAATAAGCACTAAACAACTGTGTATATATATATATATATATATATATATATATATATATATATATATATATATATATATATATATATATATATATATATATATATATATATATATATATATATATATATTTAATAAAGCAAAATGTCTGATTAATATCAGAATAAAGTAACTAAAACGATATTTCTTGTACGGCCTTACAATCTTAAAATTACTAAATTAAACACTGTAGATAAGCTTACAATCTATGTTTACTTAAAATTCAAAATGCAATCTATTCAACATGTATTCAATAATGAAACGTGTATTGACCTATGTCAACCAATTACAGTTGTGATAGGTTATGAACTCAAATGTTTTTATGTCAGGAGCAGGATTCAGATGTTCCTTTTTTTAACCGTATCAAAATAACACCAACTGATTTGTTATTTACTTAACTGCATTAAAAGATAAGTACTTTCTTGTACAAAATAAATATTTTAATCTCGTCTTAAACGAACTGTAGCTTGAGAACTTTCATTTCCAATTTCAAGACAAATATACGATAACGTAAAGGTAATTTCCATTTGTAATTGACGTACAAATAACGAAACAGAGACGTATAGGTAAGCACTATAAATTTAATCTGTCTTCAACATAAAAATTAGAGGAACGGTAGCATATGATAACAGTCGATAATTGGCACAAAATGTTGACCCTACAATAATGGAAAGATATAACGAACGCAGATTCGAACGACGAAAGCTGATGATATAACGACGAACGCAGAATATGTAAAACAGCATATGTGATTTATGCAAAACAAAGGTATCTCCATTTATGTTCATAAAGATGACATTGCATTATCTCGCCATTTTAACAAAGTTCGTGACGTCATACCCACGCTTCTCAACGATACGTAAATTTACCAAAATAAAAGCTTTTTCTTAAGATAAACGGTTTCCTTGTTCCTACCTTTGTTCCCTATTAAATATAATATATAGAAAATGTAATTAGACGCCTTTACGTACCTTATAAAAGGGAAGCAAAACTTAAAAAAGATAACGTCGGAACTGCACGGCATAATAAACGGAAATGCATAAGATAAGCGTGTTCAATTCACGTTGCGCATAGAACTAAAATTGGATGTCTAAAATATACACAGGGACGTTCGTAATTATGTAGACTGAAGAGAAAATATTGAGATATAAAAAATTTAATCATTGAACGAAAAAAAGAAATGCTTAAAAATAATAATGTAATGTAAATATACTTATCAATAATAATGCAAATTTCGAAACTTAAATTAAGGTATCGACAGTCAAGAATTGGGACGTTACAATATTAACATTGAAAATTGCGCTAATTGTATATTCGCATTTAATATTCATGGTGCAGATATTGTTTGAATTAAACTATTCCTGTTTCAAGATAAATAATGATACTCAAATATTAATATACTTCTTGACTTGACCTAAAGGTCTCGTTGAGTGCAATAAACACTGACTTATTGCACTTATTACATAAATAACTATTAGTGTTTCTGATTAAAAGATATAGTTCTATATAATCCTAATAAACTTGTAAATGAATTTCGGGGAAAAGGCTAATCTAGAATTTGCTTGTGTATTTGTTTGTTCAAACTTCACACAAAAACTAATTAACCAATTTCACGGAGGGTTTTACTATCTGACGCACAAATTTAAATTTAAATTCTAAACCAATATTGTAACATTACAAGTAAAGGTGGAGAAAATAGTAAAATCACATTATTAAACTCCCACGTGAAGGTAGCCACGAGCAACTATTTATATCCCCTCCTCATTTGGCCACCCTGCAAAAACTTGTTAAAAATAAAACCGATAGCTGTTGTTTGTTTAAATGCATTCACAAAAGTTATCTGCATTTGAATGTTGCAACGGGCGTAATACGTTTGGTTATTACTCGTGTTGAATAAACGGTTGAATACACTTAGGTGAAATGTGTGGTGGTTATGGATAACGAACCGTATTATTGGGTGAAGTTAGACAAGCTACTCTCATTTTCTAGAAAGACAGATCAGCTGCAGGAGTGGTTGTTACGCACGGGGTCGAAAAAAATTACAAAAAAGCAACTGTGGAACAAAATTCAACCTTTTAGGACCAGAGAGAATAGTTAATTATGTTTTGATTAGGCATGGGTATGAAGTTCTACGATTGCCTCCTTACCACTGTCAGTATAACCCTGTTGAAATGGAATGGGGTTTTTGTAAAAATTATTACAGTAAGTAAATGAGTTCTGACGTTCCGTCGAAAGATAGGGTTCAGAAATTATGGCTTGAGACTTTATCCAAATGTTCTACTACAATGTGGAAAAATCACTGTTCTCACACGGAAGAGATTTGGAGAAGTGTATGAGAAATCTGTCGATTGAAATTATCCCACCTGTTACTAATGAACTAGGAGAATCCGATTTAGATCCAGATAGTGATATAGTATCACACCCCATTTTTGACCAAAATTATAGTAAAAACAACTATAAATATTTGGTTTACGCCTTTTCCGTGAAAATGAACGCAACAATCTTGTAGTCAATTCCATGCAGCTATAACATAAATGGATACATTACTGATTACTTACCATCATGTGTACGTAACAGTAAAGGAAAGAACGACGCAGCAAATTGCATCACGAAAGCATAGGTTAAATTAAGTGGATACACATTTATGCTCTAGTTACCTACTGGCTTTGCGACCGAAGAACTAAGTTACATAAACATACTTCTTCATCAAGCTTAATAACAAGAAAACATACAGTAGGTAAATTTTTCACAAAATCAAGTCTTCACATTGAATTACTAATAAAATTCCGCCTTCGATTTCTCGCATATCCCTCCCCTGCCTCATATTTTAGAAGAGTGAAGAAAGTGAAGGTACTCTTATTAGTTTTTACATACATTCGGTTAACAAAACATATCATTGTATTAGAGACACGATATTATCATTTTTGTACAATGTAAAGAATGCTCATGTGTTTGTGTATGTGTCGGTGTCTCTATGACTGTGTCTGTATTTGTGTCTGAGTCAGGGTCATTGTCCGTATCTGTGTCTGTCTCTGTATGGGTCTGTACCTATCTGTGAGTGTCTGAATCTGTGCGTCTGTGTATGAGCTTGTGTCTGTCTGTGTCTGTGACTGTGTTTCTATCTGTATCTGTGTCTGTATCCGTGTCCGTGTTCGTTCCCCGTGTCCGTGCCAGTGTAAGGCACTGTGTCTGTGCCTGTATCTGTGTCTATGCCTATGTCTATGTCTTAGTCTATGTCTTAGTCTACGTCTTAGTCTATGTCTTAGTCTATGTCTTAGTCTATGTCTTAGTCTATGTCTTACTCTGTCTTAGTCTGTCTTAGTCTATGTCTTAGTCTATGTCTTAGTCTATGTCTTAGTCTATGTCTTAGTCTATGTCTTAGTCTATGTCTTAGTCTATGTCTTAGTCTATGTCTTAGTCTATGTCTTAGTCTATGTCTTAGTCTATGTCTTAGTCTATGTCTTAGTCTACGTCTTAGTCTATGTCTTAGTCTATGTCTTAGTCTATGTCTTAGTCTATGTCTTAGTCTATGTCTTAGTCTATGTCTTAGTCTATGTCTTAGTCTATGTCTTAGTCTATGTCTCAGTCTATGTCTCAGTCTATGCCTCAGTCTATGTCTCAGTCTATGTCTCAGTCTATGTCTTAGTCTATGTCTTAGTCTATGTCTTAGTCTATGTCTTAGTCTATGTCTTAGTCTATGTCTTAGTCTATGTCTTAGTCTGTCTTAGTCTATGTCTTAGTCTATGTCTTAGTCTATGTCTTAGTCTATGTCTTAGTCTATGTCTTAGTCTATGTCTTAGTCTATGTCTTAGTCTATGTCTTAGTCTATGTCTTAGTCTATGTCTTAGTCTATGTCTTGGTCTATGTCTTAGTCTATGTCTTAGTCTATGTCTTAGTCTGTCTTAGTCTATGTTTTAGTCTATGTCTCGGTCTATGTCTTAGTCTATGTCTTAGTCTATGTCTTAGTCTATGTCTTAGTCTATGTCTTAGTCTATGTCTTAGTCTATGTCTTAGTCTATGTTTTAGTCTATGTCTTTGTCTATGTCTATGTACATATCTATGTCTATGTCTGTCTATGTCTGTCTATGTCTATGTCTATGTGTATGTCTATGTCTATGTCTATGTCTATGTCTATGTCTATGTCTATGTCTTTGTCTATGTCTATGTACATGTCTATGTCTATGTCTGTCTATGTCTATGTGTACGTCTATGTCTGTCTATGTCTATGTCTATGTCTATGTCTATGTCTATGTCTATGTCTATGGCTATGTTTATGTCTATGTCTATGTCTATGTCTATGTCTATGTCTATGTATATGTCTATGTCTATGTCTATGTCTATGTCTATGTCTATGTCTATGTCTATGTCTATGTCTATGTCTATGTCTATGTCTATGTCTATGTCTATGTCTATGTCTATGTCTATGTCTATGTCTATGTCTATGTCTATGTCTATGTCTATGTCTGTCTATGTCTATACGTCTATGTCTATGTCTATGTTATGTCTATGTCTATGTCTATGTTATGTCTATGTCTATGTCTATGTCTATGTCTATGTCTATGGCTATGTCTATGTCTATGTCTATGTCTATGTCTATGGCTATGTTTATGTCTATGTCTATGTCTATGTCTATGTCTTGTCTATGTCTATGTCTATGTCTATGTCTATGTCTATGTCTATGTCTATGTCTATGTCTATGTCTATGTCTATGTCTATGTCTATGTCTATGTGTATGTCTATGTCTATGTCTATGTCTATGTCTATGTCTATGTCTATGTCTATGTCTATGTCTATGTCTATGTCTATGTCTATGTCTATGGCTATGTTTATGTCTATGTCTATGTCTATGTCTATGTCTTTGTCTATGTACATGTCTATGTCTATGTCTGTCTATGTCTATGTCTATGTCTATGTGTATGTCTATGTCTATGTCTATGTCAATGTCTATGTCTATGTCTATGGCTATGTTTATGTCTATGTCTCTGTCTATGTCTATGTCTATTTCTATCTCTATGTCTATGTCTATGTCTATGTCTGTGTATATGTCTATGTCTATGTCTATGTCTATGTCTACGTCTATGTCTGTGTTTGTGTCTGTTCCTCTCTGTGTCAGCGTCTGCGTCTGTGTCTGTGCATGTGTCCATGCCTGTGTCCATGCCCGTGTCCGTGCCCCTGTCCGTGTCCGTGTCCGTATCCGTGCCCGTATCATTGCCATTGTCTGTGACTGTCAGGACGAAGAACCTACAACAATAGCATATCTACCGTACATAATAGAAAGAACCGATAACATAATCAAGATACTACAGAAACACAATAGCAGAACAGTATTTAAACTTGCAAGGAAGTTCAACACGATGCTAAAAATTACCAAGGAACAAATAAACCTAGAAGGACATGGAATATACTGAATACCATATGGCATATGTGCTTCAGTATATACCGGACAAACAAACAGAAAGATTAATGCAAGAAGAGAAGAACAAATTAATGCTGTTAAAAAAGGCCAAACCACCTCATCTTTATGAAAATGTAAACTTTTACCATTAACACTCATAATAAAATACTTACTTGTCTAGATTACTATATGTGGTATTCAGATTATACATCTAAAGAGCATCAGATTGTCAATAATAATGGTTCTAAATTGTCTAAGCTTGTAACACAACACTTTAAATTTTGAAATGAATTAAAACATATAAACCTTCTAATAGAATATCGAAAGTATGGTATTTAATTAATTAGAAAGTCTATTGTTACCTAATATGGATGAATTTATGAACAATTACAAAAGAATCCAAATAAATATGCAATACTGAACAATAGGTAATTAAAATCAGTTTACATTTTAGACATAATATTAAATTAAAAACGCAAGTTTTATATTACATTTCTAGATTCATATAATAATTATTATAAATGATTTTCAAAATTATATAAGTTAAAGCATGTAAAACCACTGGAATTTTTATCTATCCAATTCTAAGAACTATAAATATTGCTTGTCATTATTAAAGTTCAAACCATTTTGGGAATAAGAGTATTAAAAAATCATTCCTTTACTACTTTAGATAAGCTTTATTTTTATTTCAAGTCAATGAACCAATTATGAAATCTAAGTATAGAACCTTCATTCTACTACATCATTTCTTTTGGATTTTTAATGGTTACTTAAATTATACAATTAAAGTTTCAAACCTTTGTTGCGAAAGATTATTCTAAAATCCATCTTTCTTGTACAATAAATTGAAATAAACATAAGCGTTTAACATAGAACCATATATTGACAATCCTCCTTGTTAATCCGATACCCGTTCAGTTCTACCGGACAGGCTTTATCTTTTTTGGGATTTTTTAATGGTGTACTTTAAATTATACAATCTAAACGTTTCGATAGCACTTACAGTTATCTTCGTCAGTAGTAATGTTTGTTAAAAATTGTTAAAGATGTAGTAAACAATTTTGTCAAATTTGAAAAATTAAAACATAAACCTGCTGTTAGTATAACAGTTTGGGAAATACAAAGCCAACTATTATAGTTGGGTTTATATTTCCCAAACTTTCAAAACACCACAAGTTAGCCAATAGAATATCACAAATTTCGCATCACCAGAGAGGCTATCGAAATAGAGAAGCACATAGACAACCTCAATACCAGGGATGGTGCATCAACATTACCGCCATCATGGAAACCAATTCTAATGAATTAACACATTCAAACCTAATGACAAACGAAAGCGAAAGTGAAAGGGCAATTAAAGAAAACAACAAAAGAAAGTAGACAAAGTGAAAGCGCAACAAAGGAACCAAAAACACGCAATCAAGCATTTATTCAGCGACTCGGAACACTATACAATACGTAACCTCAACCAAGAGGAGTCAGTTCAATGGCAAGTGGAATCTTGCCGAAACGTCGAGACTACTGCAAAACCAACGCTTGACAGCACCCGAAACACCAGTTCAACATAGTAGTAGTATCTGGACGATGTTTAATTTTAAAAGCATTAGGTATCACATTATAATCTCTGTAACGTTTAAGAAAAATCAGATCAGATAATAATTCACATTTTTTAAATCATATACAACTGTCCAACAAACAAAAAATCCTTAGCACAAAATACGTGGTGAGGATCTAGGAATATATGAGATTTCATGTAATGGTTGTCATCGATCTTGCATAAGACAAACTAATAGGAAACTGAGCATTAGAACACAAGAACACAAATTAGCCATAAAACAATATGCTGCTTCCAACTCTTTACAAACTCATCACCTTGAAACTGGACACAGTGTTGATTATAACAGAATAAGATTAATTGCATCAGCATATACGTTGGAAGAAAGGATTATAAGAGAAGCCATTGAAATTGAAAAACGTCCCTTGGCTTTAAACAATCGTGATGATGGTTTTAGAATATCACCGATAAGGAAACCTGTAATACGACAAATTAAACCAAATAATAATTATTATTTTAAATAATAACAATAACTATCTGACACTATCCAACACTCCGCTAAACCCTTTCCAAAACAGTACCTTAAATATAGTACCCACAACCCGCAGCAGAGCACAAATATTAAGATCTAGTGCTAATCAAGTGACTTGACATATGTTGTCAATCAATGTTTATAATCGTGATAAAGGTGGTAAAGGCAAACTACCGAAACGTAGATTATTTATAACAAACTGTTACTTTAATACACGTGTTTACATCCTGAAAGGTTATCATATTCAGATATGTAAATATTATATATATATATATATATATATATATATATATATATATATATATATATATATATATATATACATATCGGGCGGGAGGAAAGGACCAAACTCCAGGAGTGTATTGAATGAAAATAATGTAAAAAACTCAAATTTTATCCGATTTTTATTTGTTTTCAAGTTATAGCGTAATTAAAAATAAGCAAACCTTCAAACGCTTTAGTAATCATAGCGTTCTTATATATAATGTTCAAAAATATCACCATTCGCCTCTAAACATTTTATGCTTCGTGTGCGAAGGGCCCCTGTAATTAAAATTGTTGAATATGCAAATATGGTGATTGTTTATGGTTTTTGTAATGGAATGCTACAGCTGCTGTTGAAGAATATCATCAACGATTTCCACATCAGAGTCATCTTAATAAATATGTATTTGTCTGAGTTTTCAAAAAACTGTGCGATACCGGAAAGCTCCCCAGTATATGTAGTAGATGCAACGACCAGCTCACGATGAATTAGTATGTAAATTGGGCATTCCACAAACAAGAGTAATAAATACACTCCATGAGCAAGGATTACATCCACACCATGTACAGAGAGTACAGCACCTTCAACCGGAATATTATCCTAAACGTATGGAATTTCGTCAGTGGATAAATAATAATCCTCGTGCTGTACCGCGCACACCTTTTACAGATGAAGCAACATTCACCCGTAGCGACATTAGTAATATGACTGTCATGTATGGTCAGACGAAAATCCCCACAGTCGAAAGTAATTTTCAATATTGGTTTTCAGTAAACGTGTGGTGTGGTACGGTCGATGGTTATTTAATTTGCCCTTTCATTTTGGAGAATCATCTCACAGGAGACAAATGCTTAAATTTTTGACAAAATTAATTAGACGGACTACCAGAGGATGTTATTTTAAACATCAGAACGCAAACGTACTACCAGCAGGATGGAGCTCCGCTTGTCAGGTTAAGCAACATTTGGACAAAGGGTTTCCAGGGCGTTGCATTGGTTGCGGTGGTCCTATTAGTTGGTCCCCAAGATCTCCAGACCTCAAAGCACTAGATTATTGTTTATGGGGCTGGTTCAAAGATGAATTCTACAAAGTGAAAGTGGACACTCCAGATACACTAATTCAACGTATTAGAAATGCTACAGCTGATCTTAAACAAACACATGACTCAATCAGGAGAGCGACAGGTGCCTTTCATAAACGAAGCAGAAAATGTTTAGAGGTGAATGGCGGTATTTTTGAACATTTATTATAAGAACACTATGATTATCAAAACGTTAATGTATGATTTTGTTTATTTTTAATTACGCTATAACTTAACTAACAAATTCAAATCGAGTAATAACGTTTGAAGTTTTTTACATTATTTTCATGTGTACAATACGCTGCTGGAGTTTGGTTAGTTTCTTTCCACTCACCCTATATATATATATATATATATATATATATATATATATATATAATTTAAAGAGGGGGTTATCGATTATCTCAGGAATAGCGGAACCAATTTTAATAAAATTTCGTGTACAGGGATTTATGGGAAATGTTTTAGTGCCATTTATCTTAAAACAAGAGGAATAATAGAGAGGGTAAACAGTTTAACCAATTGTAGTGAAATTTAGTATGTGGGGGTTTTTGGGTACAGAGAGTGTTTCTACCTTTTCTGTATTTTATCGGAAGATAATGGGGGGGGGGGGGGGAGGTTATACACCGGGGATGCTCTGAACTAATTTTAATAAAATTTGGTATGTAAGAACTTTTGATTATGGGAGTGTGTTGAATATTTTTTTACTTACGTGAAAAATAGTGATGGGTGTGATCGATAAACTCGGAAACGAGAAATGGTAGACTAATTTTAATTAAAATCTGTGTATATGGACCTTTGGGTACAGGAAGCTTTTTAGCGGTATTGTCTGAAAAATAATAGTTGATTAGTGCAAAAGTTATATTAACAGCAATAATTTGGTATTTTTATAATTGAGGTAGTTGTAAAGCTATATTTAAGTATTATTTATAAAGAAAATAAAATCAGTAGAGGTGCAAATTATATGCTATGATAAGAACAGGTGGTGGTAATTAAACATATAATTGTATAGGTCGTCCCATTTTCGTATGTTTTATGGGGTATCTCGCTTATTTTTTAGGTTAGAACCTTGCGGTTTTCGCGACATCGTGCTACTTTTTAATGAAACCAAAGATGCACTAATCTAATTTGCCATAGCATCTTAGTTTGTGTGCTACAGGGTGATTTTGGAAATATTGCATTTTCAGTCATCCCCTGTAACTCTGTTATTGTCAGACATATTAAAAAAGTAAAAAGTGATGTTTGTAGATTTTTTTACGTAAAATTCAGTGGCGTACTCAGATTTTCTTTAGAGGTCACAGTTTTTGAGATATTGACATAACCTGCTTTTTTTTATGGGACACCATACATATTTTTTTTAAATCTTTTTTCCCTTGCCAAGAGCTTTTCAAAAATATAGAATAGTCTATATTTATTTTTATAAATAACGTGACAAAATGATTTCTTTCCATAATTTACATAGATAATAGTGGATAGCCGTGAGTAACCATGGTAACGCAAAAAACAAAATAATTAACGTTCTGCCATTACTTAGGTATTTGATTTTTGAAGTTTCTGCTTCTCTCAAATTATTCCTGGTTACATTTTCCCAAATTTAGTGCTGATATTTATTGTTATTCGTTGTTTTTGTTTATTGTTATCGTTCTTGTTCTTGTTGTTGTTGTTGTTTAAGTATTTTTTAATATGGCTCGAAACCAAAAATTTGAAAACTTTGAGAAATATGATATGAACACCTGCTTCATATTATCTAATGAAAACGCAGACCAGGCCTTAGAACTCTATCCGAACAGGTCAGTTAATCTTTACCTTAGAATTTTTATTTATTTTATATACCTGTTATGTCGTATAGATATCCCGAAAGAAGACAACCCGACAGAAGAATATTTCAAAAATTAAAATTTAATCTTTGCCAACATAGATGTTTTGACAAACTTCGACTTCGAGTTTACAACAAAGAGAACGAGGAATCAGAGATCAACATTTTAGCAGTTGTTCAAGCCACTCCTGAAACCTCGTGCAGGAAAATAGATGAAGAGACCGGTGTGTCTAAAGCAACAGTGCAAAGGATTTTCAAAAAACATAAATTCAAACCTTACAAGTATAAACTTGTTCATCATCTGCACCCTGGTGATGCTGAACGTAGATTGGAGTTCTGCAATTGGTTTATAAGTATGAAAACTCAGGACAATCATTTAAAAAAATAATAATTTGGTCAGACGAGGCACATTTCACAAGTTTGGAAATTCTTAATAGACACAACTCGCGGTTTTGGAGTCAAGAAAACACCTACGTGAGTTTTCCTAGAGAGCGTTAAGGTAGATTCGGATTTAATGTCCCCTGCTTTATTTTTAACCGAAAAATAGTTTACAAGATTTATGAAGAAAACCTAAACTCTAATGGGTACTTACAAATTCTACAAAAAAAAACTATGAACATTTTAGAAGATATTCCACTGGCTCAACTGAACGATATATTCTTCCAGCAGGATGAGGCTCCAGCCCACAATGATAGAATAATACAAAACTGGCTAAATGAACGTTTTCCCAGGAGATGGATTGGAATAAATGGACCTGTTCGATGGCCACCACGATCACCGGATCTCTCGGTTTTGGATTTTTTTTGTGGGGGTATTTAAAGAATAAAATTTATTCAAGGCAATATGCCAACATGCAACAATTAAAAATTGCAACGGAAAATTCTTTTGCAGAATTACGAAGACAATCATTTATTTTGGAAAATGCTATTAAAAGAATTTATAAACTTTGTGAAACTTGCAATTTGAACAATATTTGTGATTAATTAATTATTTTGTTTTTTATCAATGTAAATTATCGAAAAAAATCATTTTCTCACGTTATTTATAAAAATAAATATAGACTATGCTATATTTTTGAAAAGCTCTTGGCAAGGGGAAAAAGATTTGAAAAATATATAGGGTGTCCCATAAAAAAAAAGTAGATTATGTCAATATCTCAAAAACTGTGCCCTTTAAAGAAAATCTAAGTACATCACTGGATTCTACGTAAAAAAATCTACAAGGATCAGTTTTTACTTTTTTAATATGTCTGACAATAACAGAGTTACAGGGGATGACTGAAAATGCAATTTTTCCAAAATCACCCTGTAGCACAAAAACTAAGATGGCTATGGCAAATCTGTTTAGTGCATATTTGGTTTTATTAAAAAGTAGCACAGTGTCGCGAAAACCGCAAGGTTCTAACCTAAAAAATTAGCGAGATACCCCGTAAAACATAGGAAAATGGGAAAACCTGTACATTGCGCGCATTGACCAGTAGCCAGGTTAAGGAATTAGTAGACAGCGACAAGGTTTAATATTATGTATACTTAAAACAAATAGATAATAAGAGATCGTAAAGATTTAAAGTTTAGATTGACTTCGACATTTTGATAATTCAAATATTTTTCTCGAAGAGCAATTAATATTTAACTACATATGAATTTCTAGTTTTAGAAGTTTGTAAATATACATTCAAAATTGCTGATTAATGATAATTAGCCTTGGGTGCCTTTTGTTAATATCATCGTTGTTTAAAAAGACAGTTTTTTTTAAAATTAATTGTTTCATGCTCGAGATACTTCAATTAGAGAATCGACGCTGGATTTTATTACAGGAATATGTATAAAAAAATGCAACTGTTCCCTTGCAGTATTATTGTTTTCTTCGGTATTAGAAGTGATTCGAAATCAGATTCTCGGACGAGTTTATATCAACAAGAGAATACTACAGACATCACTTATTGCTTTTAACTTACCATAATTTTGTAACACGTTTTATTAATTACGTAGTTAGTTAAGAAAGTTTTTTTTTGTATCGTGAATAAATATAAAATTATTCCTAAATTTAGGGGATTCCAGACGCAGTTAGGAGTATACTGTTTTACCTTGCAGATAACCAGTTATCCGTTAACCTCATAATTTCAATTAACGAGTGTAATTAGGTTTGTAAACATAAGAGCATTAATTATATTTGTTGAATATTATGGGTCGATTGGTGAAAATGCATTCGGCTTAATATATTTTCATTAAGCTCAAAGACTACCTTATTTACGAAGTTACGTTTTATAAATTAATTCAGTATATATATATATATATATATATATATATATATATATATATATATATATATATACACACACATGGTTCAGACTAAAAGCAATGAGAATATTTACGTAAACTCTATTTGAACGTTATAAAGCTAATGTGAGATAAAATCTTACGTAGCGACTAAAATTCTGTTTATACCAAGTGTGCTAATTTTTTGTATTCTGCAGTCATACCAAAGACAGCATCTGCTCAAGATATAATTTCGAATAAATTTTGAACTATAGTGACGCCTATTATACTAACTATACTAAACGATGTTAGACTTGTGGTTGTGCCCGCTATTCAAAAAGTCACGACCCTCCCTATTGATCGTATACCGGGAAATCGCTTTTATAATACTTTGTAGCGCCTAGTCCGAATCAGCCCTGTAACAATTTAACTGAATAGATAAGTGCCAAACATAGCCAAGAATGGAATAATATCCAAACCTTTACCAAACTCAAAACAAGTGTGTATATTTTACTAATGAAATTATTGCGTTTTTAAAGATTACAGTCCTATAGGGCGCCCAGTTTCAGCAATTGTGAGCAATTAAACGCATATTGTCACGTATTATGAATCAACAGTTTTAGGGTAAAGGGTTCTCATTTTTGTTTGCTGTCTTTTTAAGTGAATTATTCGCTAATTTAAACAAAGATAAACTAGATTTTAATAAAAACTCAGTTACTGTATTTATTTTATTAAGGAAAGTTAGCACCGTTAACACTATTGCAGTTAAAAATGTTCCAATGTTGTTTTTCTTTCGGTCAGGGCGCTGTATGTGTCAAAAATTCTCAGCTTTAATCAACCAAAACTACTGAATGGATGTACACCGAGTTTCGTTTATTGGTTTCAGCATAGGTATATACATACAATCAGAGCATTGCAATGTAACTATGGTATGCAATGTATCATTTGAATAGAGTTAAAGTATGTTCACTAGGGAACAAAACAAATGCACTAGTATCTAGACATCTAGTTATTTCTTAATTGAAGTGATTTAAGTTTATACACCTTTGTATGCACAGTAAATCTTTAGGACCATCATTAAGAAGTTGGCTTAATTCTATATCAATTAGATTTGACATCACTGTATACTTTGTAACGAAACTGAGAATTAGAATTAGATAAAGATTAAGATCAGCCCATAGTGTATTATCTGAGACCAATTAGTAATTCATCTGAAAAATACGACTTCTAATAATTTCAGTTCTTAGAGTTTTGTTTAAGACATTACATCTTGAAAAGATCCACATTAATATTAAATGATAATGTTCCAAAAATGTGGAACACTAGATCTGTGGCAGAACCTGTAACAAACAAAATACACCCACGTACCACACAAAAATTAATAAATTAAAACACACCGAGCACGTTCCAATAACTAGGCTGCCATCATCAGCGATCGACCGCTGATGATGATAGCTTAGATATAGAAACGCATTCGGTATTTTTTAATTTTGTGCGGTTTGTTATGAAATATTCGATTGTAATCAAACATTATATTATTATATGACATGATCATTGCATTGTTATAACGGTATGACTTTTAAAATTTTTTTTAATTTTTCAGACCTTGCTTATCCGAAATTCAAATTAAACAGATAACTTCCCCAATCTTACATGGAGAAGGTCCTCATTGGGATATCGAAAGTCAGTCATTGTATTTTGTAGACACATTCAACGCCACAGTATTAAAATGGACCAAGGCTACTAATACGACAACTTCACATAAATTTAGTAATCAATATTTATACACTTTAGTTAGATGTATGAAATTTTTTTATAGATGGAGACTCATTAGGGTTTGTTATACCAGTAAAATGTAAAAAATACACTTTTATTGTCTGCCGAGATCGTTACATAAATTTATTTGAATGGAATGGTTTAAGGAATAACACCGGTACGGAAAGTTATTTGACGTACGTAGACCCAACCAAACAAAATAATCAATTTAATGATGGAAAGGTCGATCAAAGGGACGTTTATGGGGTGGTAAGTAGTAATAATGTCTAAAAACTTAAAAAATTACAAAAATTTCAGGTACTTTAACTCGTAATTCAGATTTATCCGTGACTTCTAACGGTGGAAGTTTGTATTTAATAAACGGAAGCTGTGGTATCACTGTGAAAGAAAAAATATCACCAGTAAGCATTAGCAATGGTTTGGATTGGTCTAGAGATTACAAAAGATTTTTTTACATTGATAGTGAAACCCGAAGGATAGACCGTTACCAATTTAATCTGGAAACTGGAGATATAGGTAATGTCTATGGTTATTGCTTATAGACGTGGCATTTGCAGTCTTATACTTTTGCATACGAATTTAATAATGTTTATAGATGGAGTAATGCTCTTATTATTTCTTAAAAAGACTGTTACACTCCGTTTTAACTATTAAATGCCATCGTACATATCTTTCAATGTATTCTTAATTTTCCGTATATTTGCTTCACAAGTTTGCATTAGCATTTACATTACGAACGGGATTTCTGAAATGTGAAGGCTGAGTCGAACCTACGCGTCGATGCTGTCAAAATTCAATTCATTTCCGCTTCGTTCGAGTTGTAAAATTCCATTGAAAGAAAGAATAAAGCTTTAAATTTTCGCAGTTTTCTAACTGCATCGCTTAATGCGCATTTCTTCAAACCTTAATTAATTAATGGAAGTTCCGTTATCCTTATCGGTTTTACTCTATTAATGCGTTTCGACGGACATATATCTTGATTTCACGTTCATCAACTACCTACAAAAATTGTACTTAAATGAGGAAGCCATTAAAATTAGTAAATCGATTTCGAATACCAAGATCGCATTACTTTATACTCGTGAGAATGATAACCAGCCATTTGTACTCCTACATGCTCATATGTAAATACTGATAAGCAATTTATACTTATTTCTTTTCTGTACAACCTGATTAAAAAGTCAGAGTAAGTTAAAGAAAACGATGTTAACGTAACTACTTTAAATCATTTCTTTTAGTCCTTCGTGGGGGTGTATTCCACCCACATATTATCTTCGTGGAGACATATATTTACCACATATATTTAACCATATGTTGCTCGACTCTCTCAGTTGGTTCTGAAATAATATATTGATTTGTTATCTGTTTGATCCTGCAGTGAATCCAATATTATTCGTATATGTTCCTCGTACCTGCGGAAGCTATTAAGAGCTCAAGCCGTAAATCGAAAAATACCTTACAACTACATTTATATTAATACTTAATAATTTTGTTTTTAGTATGTATAATTGCGTTACATTCAAAATTCTAGATTTTTCTATTTCGCCCTTGCGGACGTTGTTCTTACCTAAACACCTAATCTTGTTGAACTCATGGTGATAAGTGATTATTAGACTCAAATTGCAACAATTTCTTTTGGTTAACTGTAATAAGCGATACTATACGAAATACATAACGCGAACTGTGGGTTTTTAAAGAATGATTAAAAGCATGTAGCTGTTATACAGGCAGACAGGGTTATAATAAGTTAAATACTCGTCTTGTTCTAAAACTAGTTTTCTAATCGGGAACATTTGTTCTCGGATCGTCCGTTATTTGGCTTAACTCAGCATTACCGTTATCTTCTGAATTTATTCTTTGCAAACATTTGCCACGATGAAACATCTTATTAAAATGTATTTAAGTAATAATTCACGCTTGGAGTTAGTGATTGGGTATCTCACCTTGAACTCTACTGCATTTTACCTTTACGTCTGGCCCTTCTCCATATTATTAATAATGTTTACCAAATACATCAATTATTTAATTTCTCGACAACATCTCTTAATCGCTACTTTTTCAAAGGACAGGCCTAAACTTAACTTATTTTCTGGGCAAAAAAACTGTTGAGAAATGACCACCATTCTATAATCTAACGATTATGTTAAACTGACTACATTATGCTATTACTACCCTACTGTCTTATGAAGGTACAACACTGACAGATATTTCAAAACGCCTATTCCGGGAACGTTGGATAACTAGCACTATCATAGGTCTATGTCATTGTTGTCCTAATCTTTGAGCGTATGTAGCACGTTACATTTGGAAATGTAATATTTGTACTGCGCACAAAATTGAACGAGTTTTTATAGCATGATGTGAAAGTACTGTGCTGGTATTACAGAGTCTTTTCTGAAGTCATACTTTGTTGTGGTTATTTCTGAGACCAGGTTCTTTTCCATGCGTGTTGCTACTGTTTCTCGTGTTTTTTCAGGCATTAGGAAAATAAATTTCTTTGATGTTCGGTATTGCTACTCCTTTACTTAAAGAGGAACAGTTTCAAAGTAAAATGTTTATGACTGCATGTACCTCTGGGCAAAGTACCACTTAAGGCTTAACCTAACTAACCAACTTAGATTAAAGTTATTTAGCCTACTTGTGATTTTGAGCAAAGTATATATAATCGATTAGACTATAAATACACATTAAAAATAATATTTTAACACAGTTCAACCAAAGTACTTCTTTATCTATTCTCATCCACCATTTTCTGTTGCAATGGAAGTAAAAGTAGCACCAGGTAACAGGGATTTAAGAACCTGCTGAGTTACATAACGATACATGTCCCTCTAGTGTAGCCAAACTAACATTTAACTAAATATAGAGGTCCTTTCGGTTAAGCAAATAATGCCATGCTTACTGCGGGTTGCACCTAAAAGATCAGACCTGCTAGCCTACATTCCTCAAACTGAGACCAACAGCATTGATTCGATTCAATTTTCAATGTCAGATGTGACTGAATACGATGTAGTCAGAAAAAGTTACCACGTAAGGTACTTGTCCATCACCACGGAATTAGACAGTCGCTCTGAACGAGCAACTCTTGGATCAGGAAACTTCCACTGATGATTACATTTGTTACACGATCAAACCGTACTAAGAGTCGTAAAGGTTTCCCAAGGTAAGCTGGTTGCCAAGCTAACCACAACAGAGACGGGCTAGTTCGGTATGAGACCTAAAGTAGTTGAAACTTACCATCAATAACTTTACACTTACTATAAAAGCAACAAATGGCTAGTTCATTCCGGGAAAATAGTCTTTAGGCGCCACCACAATCTGATTTTTTCTGAAGTCGCCTACTCAATGAAATAATACACAACTCACTCTTAAACATTCAGTACAAGCACCATTTGGCATTAGAGATCTTATCTCTATCCAAAACAGCAATTTATATACTCGTAAAACCAAGGTATTAAGTCGTTGTCTGTATACGTTCAACCTTACGTTCGTATAAATACAAACTAATATTTCTAAAGGTCATCAATATCCTGAAATAAATAAATATTACCTAATTTGCAAAATAATAATCAAGTCTACTAATTTTTAATCACGAAATCACTAAATTCTGCCCAAAATTAAAACCAGCGTAACGATCTTACGTAATTTGGACGTTATATTCTATCTAATTATTGCATGAAATTTTTAATATCATATCTTAAACATGTGCAAATATAATTCACATTGATTCAATTGTAACTTTTGTTATCATAAATATAACCACGTAAATAATAATTATAATGTGATAAAGAGTCACTGCAAGTTTTGTAATCGGCTTGTCTAGAAAAACTCAACTATCAAGTCAACACAAATATAGCCCGAAATAACAAAAGGATTTATTGTACTGATCTTTTGTGATCCTTCTTGTGACTTAACACATAAAACACAATAAAATTTTTGGGTGAGGACCATTATAGCTCAAATAGAAGAATAAGTTGAATAACTAACTCTATTAAACAAATTTTCGATATTAATTATACAATGACTGCAGCAATTAAGCAACACACAATAGATATACCTTAATTAAGTTTATCTAAAACAATTCTTATTTATAGGTTCCCTAGTCCTTCGTACGATGAATTATATTAATCAACTGGGTTGCAATTCTTTAATTAATCCTTGAGATAGTATGCCCCTCTGCCGGGGCAAGCTTAAATGTTTCGTGTGGAATCACTTCCTTTAACGCTTGTATTAACTGCACAATTTGTTTATTAATTGCTTTCTAAAATGTTCGTTGAATTTAATATTTTAACTGACTTCGTGCCTAAGTTCTTAATTGTCTATCAATTTAATTGGTTTAACATCGTTAACAAACACACACACACACGCACGCTCGCACGCGCACATATTTACATCGGCATTAATAATTATTTGCTGCATTTTTAGTTTCTATTTCGAATCTACCGAAGGCCTTACTTAGTTACAAAGGATCAGTTTAAGAGTTTCTGTTGCTGACGCGTGAATTTCATACACAATACTTGCTCTTAACATAACGGATTCTGTTTGCCCCAAATCTGTTTAAACACTCCACAGATCCACTTTACTTGCAAACTTTTAATGTTCTATACCCAAAAATGGATTTATGTAGTAAACACGACATGGTTTCTAGCTGTTACAACATAAAATAGCACAGACCGTTACGTCCTTTCTTATGTGAACAGGCGGCCGTTCTAGCTAACGGTTCACTAACAAAAGACATCCTCTCTCTTTTACTGATACGTCAACTTCCCTAAATATTTACCGGCTAAATCAAATCAATCACTTTTAAAGTAATTAAATGCCACGTAACTTTGCCCGGTAGAAAATATGAAACGGAACTAATGCAACACTGTTCGCAAAATTTAATAAATCTCATTGCTACTTGCCCTTGAATTATACTTAAAATTTTCCATTGTGAAACGTATTTTTACATTTTAATACAGTATTAAGACATCATCTATTTGCTTACGAAACTCGTTCATCTCAGCTTTAACCTGCAATCCTTAAAATATAGAACCTACAAAGTGGTTCAAATTATCGCCCAATAGGGGTTTTGCTAAAATATTATTTCTCATGCAAATTTAATTTTTTCAGCTCACAATCCTTTATAAAACATCTGAACATGATTTTACGTAATACTCAACACTTTGCTACAAACTACAGTGGCGTAACATTAGACCAAGCTCACATTACAAGCACAAGTTCGTATCATATCAGAAATGCGTCATGTACACAATACAACACTAACTATACTAAGTGCGTCAAAATAATCTCACAAACTCATCTTTTATGTATCATATTTCCAAGCATTTTAAGTCCTCAACGAACGGGAGAAGACATACATACAGCGAGCATTCGTAGGCATTTCTGGAGAATGTGTGATTGTCAATTTTCGCCATTAAAGTAATACTTATGGACATGTTTATCGTTTTTTTTTACTGATTATTTGTAATTCCAAAATTTCCATTTGAAAGACATTAGCAAAAAGCTGCTATAAAGTCGCGGCCCAATTTTATAGAGCATTATAATTAATCTTTCGTTGAAGTTAAACCGCCGAGCGATATGATAACTTAAAACACCACTACTAATAAAATTTAGCACTCAAACTTATTAACATTTATAATGTCATACAGTAACATTAAACCAAAACAGTAACACAAAACAACCGTAATAAAAATAATTTTAAATAGGCGTATACCCACAATAGATGTTCAAAATGGCCTTCCTCACACGTGATACAAGAGCCAACTATTCGCCTCATTGACTGTCCTATTCGCTGAAAAATGATTTCTACTATATTTCTTATTGTCTCACAGCCGACTGTAGTTCGATTGCTACATTTTCGACGGGATTATAGTAAAATAATGACCTGAAAAACCCCAAATGCAGAAATCTGTGGGAATTAATTCAGGAGACCGAGCTGGCCAATGCGGCGTACCTCCCATACCATTTCAACAATTTGGATACACTATATCTAAGTGACGGCGTACGTTAATTCGAAAATGGGCTGGGGCACCGTGGTGCATAAACTGTAAATTTTTTCCGAGGTGAAGAGGAATTTCTTCCAGTAATGCAGGTAACTTCCTGTAGGAAGTGATGATAAGATTCGCCATTTAATCGTAATAGGAGGAAATATGGACCAATTAAATGATCATCAAGTACTCCACGCCACACGTTTGCTGACAATTGATATTGAAAATGAGGTTGAAAGATCAGTCCATCAGTGATTGTTATGAAAATTTCGTATGGAATTCTGGAAAAACTTACCTCGTCAACAAAACAAAACGCAATTTATTAAAATTAGGATTTGGAGCGGTTACATTGAGAATTCATTGGCAAAAAACTAGACGCTGTAAGAAGTTTCCATGTAGTAGCGACTGTACACGTTGAATATAAAGCGGATGGAATTACTGTTCTTTTAGAATTTTTTTAAAAATATTGACAGCAACCTACTAGGTAATGTATCAATAGAGATTAAAAATACACAATTTTCAATAAAAAATGTTTTTTTTTGCTCAAAAACGGCGCACCATGCGAAAAAAATTCAAGAGACCAGTTTAAATCAGAATTGATGGTGGTTTTCAGCAAAAATATTAAAGCGAGGAAAAGTCAGTAGCGCATCATTCCTTTTATTAAAAAAAGTTGTAGCATTCTCGGACGAACGCCACTGGTGCAAGTGAAACTATTCGGATCACTCCAAAAATCCACATTTATCCCTCTAAAGCGTATTGAAAATTTCCACTTCATATCTTTAAAACTCTTTGAAATAATTAATAAAAATAAATAAAAACTTAAAACTTAAACACTGTGTATCTCGGAAACAAGGCATATCTCGACTTTTTGTCACAAAATAACTTCGGCAATCACCCCCTAACATCTCTCGCACTTATTTACAAACACACTGTATATTTCATATTAACACTTATTATTTAGTACATAGTATTCACTATTAATTTATTAATACATTCAATTCAATTCAATTTAATCTAATAATAATTCGAAAACTACTCTACCCATATTTATTACTATAAAAACTAGTCCGTTGCATTGCCCCATTTTGTAATGTGCTTATTAAGCTAAACCTTCTTACAAAATATTTATTATAATCAATTAATTTTATTTAATTCTAAAGCTACTTATCTACGATTAAATTTATTTATAATGTTATAACAATACTAACAATAAATAATGTTATTATAATGCTAATTATTACACCTCCCCTCTATTTGTTAAATGGTTTATCTTCCCAAATGATAAATCGTTTTATATCTAAAATTAAAAGCTTTCTATCACTTGTAATAAGGTTTAGTTCTATTTTAACGCTCTAACAATTCTTTTCCGACTTTCTTTATTAAAAAATTCGGGGATAAATCTTCTATCACTCGAAAACGCCCACTATAAATAGCACTTAATTTAATTCTGTCTTCATTTTTGATTAATGCTAAGTCATCTGTCTTATAATCCACTTCATTTACATTAATGTCATATTTTTGTTTTCTTTTCCCTTTCGCATTAATTAAATTTGATCTTGTATCACCATTTGTAACCTATCACTACTGAAACACTTAGTAGTAGTAGGAAGTGAAAATCGTTTAAAATAAACTTTTTCTTGTAATAATGTCATTTTCTCAACTTTGTTAATTACATAATTTTCTTTTCCTTCAATTATATGTTATAATGTACGCATATTATACTCATTTAGTTCTAATACTTCTTGGGTTAATGCCGAACGAGTATAAGGATTAACAAATAAAATTTCTTTTGAAGGTAAATAATAAAGTTTCATTTTTGGGAACAATCTAATCACAATTATTTATATCTTGCAATCATCTTGTGTCATGACCCTCATTTCTATATACTATTTTGGTTTTTTAAAAACTTCTACAACTTTCGGGTGACCAATCCAATTGTCTGTATCAGTTTCGTCATAATCAAACTTTCTATGTCAAAATTTTCTCTTACTTTCGTTCTGCTCTCTTTAAAACAGCAATTGATCTCTCACGCGTACTTCTTAATTCATTTACACTAACATTCACACGTGACAATATCGACAGCTCCATTCTCGTTTCCTTTTGTATATTCAATGTGAAACGAAATGTTGATACTCTAGGATCTTTCACGTTAAATAAATGTAATAATGATTTGTGATCTGTATAAAATTTAAAATGCGCCCAAATAAATATTGCCGAAAATGTCTAATTGCCCAAACTACAGGTAATAATTTAATTTCATTTGTAGGATAGCTTATCTCTGTTTTATTAAACCCTCTACTAGCATAACTACTGGCATGCCATCTCTGTTAGTTAAAACCGCACCTAATGCTATTCCTGAAGCATCTGTATGCATTTTAATTTATTATGTTTTGTAAAATTTGGACATTGCAAAAGTGGCGATTTCATTAGTAAATCTTTTAGTGTTTTACAAGATGAGTCACATTTAATGGTCCATTTAAAAAACATTATAACTACATATATTATTTAAAGGCACTGGTAATTCTACAAAATTCAGTACAAATTTCCTATAGTAATTAGCGAAAGCTGTAAATCGTTTTACTTCGTCTACATTGTTTGGTTGTGGATAATTTTTTTACTACTTTAGTTTTTCCTGGTTTTGGTGAAATCCCGTCTGCTGAAATTGTATGACCTAAATATAAAATGTCTTTTTAAGAAATTCTCACTTTAACGGATTGAATTTTAAATTAACCTTTCGTAACCTATCGCAAACATTCATTAAATTTTTATTATGTTCATCTAATTTTGGTTCGAACACAATTAAATCATCCAAAAATATAAAACGCTTTTCATAGTTAAGGCCCGATAACTATTGTCATTAATCTCGAAAATACTTGGAAATACTTGGTTTTAATCCCATGGAAAACCTTTTCATTCTGCATTGCCCAATACTCGCAGAGAATGCTGTGTAATTTCTACATGCATTCTAGAATTACTTCCATTTGATAATAACCCCGACTTAATCCTAAACGACTAAAATATAGCGCACCAATTCATGAGTCAAAAATTTCTGTAATATTTGGTAAAGGAAATTTATCGACTTGAAATTTCTAACTTAATTTTTTTATAATCTACAACTAATTTCCATTTAGTCTCTTCATTCATGCCTTATTTTTTTGGTACTAATAAAAAAGGGAATGACCAATTGCTCTGACACTCTTCAATTATATCGTCCTCACACGTTCTTTTAATTTGATTTTCAATTGCCCGTTTCTGAGATTAAGGGGTGGGATAGGGTTTTACGAACACTGTTGTTGCATTTTCTTTTAAAGGAGTTATTTGTTCATAAATAGTTTTAGTGGTTAATTTATTATTGGATAAACAAAATATATCAGAAAATTATTTACAAATATTTTTTTTTCGAAGTTTAGGGAATTCAAATTAAGAAGCTCAAGAAATTCTTTTGTTTTATGAACCGACCTATCTGATTTTTCAAACTTAAATATATACACAGTCACTTAATGGTGTAGTTGGTGGAATGAAATTAATTAACTGAACTGGATTATCTCGGGTGTTTAGATTCACAAGCCGTATTTTTCCCTTCTCTGGTTTAGCAATGCTGTTAGCTAGAAAATATTTTCACATATTTCATTCACATTCATCATTCATATATGTTGTTATACAATCAATACTCACACCTTGGTTAAATAGTTATTTAAATTTGAATTTGAATTTGTTGCATTTAATAAAATGATTACTGTATTACTATTTATCAATGATAATGCATTTAACACAATTTTTCATTATTATAAAATTTAACCCTATTTTACCATCTGTTTCATAACTTAGATTTCTTATAACAAAAAATCTTGGATTAAACTTTTGACCTTCAATAACTAGATCTAAATATATGTATCCATCACAAATTAATGAGCCAGTTATACCATTGTTTTATAAATTATGCCTAATAATTTTTGTATTGATACCTAAGCATTCATACGTAAAAACAAATTAATGCACATGTGTCAACTAATAACTTTAAACTAACATTTTCTACACCTGCGTTTATCCAACTTATATTCAGATCACTCCTAGTGTACACACTATTTATGATTCTCCCGAAAAACTGACTGATGGCCTTCCTGCTAGCATCTCCCTTGGTATTCTGCTGCACATTTACATAATCTTTCGGCCTACTATAATTGTGTACACATAGGTCTATAATTATAGTTATTATTGATGTATTTATTGAAATTATGCTGGTGGTTATATCTATTAAAATTGTTTTTAAAATTTCGTTTTTGAACAGAATTTTTTCTAAAATTTTTACTTATAACATCACAAGAGCTTAAAAAATTTCCAGAAATAATTTACTTTATTGTCACAGGACAAAGAACATTTAAATCTTGTTATGCATATAAATCCTACGTTTGAAATTTATTTTAACACACAATTAAAAAAATTGTGCAATTTGTGTTTTATGTTACATTAAACTTTATATAATAAATAATAAATTTCCCAGAAATCTCCTATTATTGACATGTAGCTTATTTAGTAGATGTAAAACAAAATAGATCGCAGATCATATATATTTACCTTCTCAAGTGTAACAAATTTTCACTTAAATATTGTCACGCGTCGAAAAATTTTCCAGAAATTGTGTAGTTGCCATAGTAACAAGTCAAAAATAAAGGCGTTTTATTAGGTTTAAAGTAGAGGTGTGAAATTTTTGGCACGACAGGTTTTTTTTTTTTGTCAGGATAATATTGATTTTTTACGAGAATTTGATTGCTTTGTAAATTGATGACACAAACCACCTACAATATCTGGTGGTTTGTGAAGACAATTTAGCAAAAAGAAACCAAATTAGAGATTAAGAAATTAAATTTTATCTTGGAGAAAAAAAACCTGGAGTGTAATTCCATGAGATAATTTAATGAATAATTAGAAATAATAGCTAGGTAATTATAAAAAATTCAACAATACACTTTTTTATTTAAAAATGGAAACTAGTTCATTCGTTATCATAGCAACAAACAATAATCAGGCTTGAGAATGTCTGGCATGAAAGTTTACACACACTTTATTCAGATGCAAGGTTAGGAATAACTTTATCCGATGTCAAAGTGACAAATTCATCGCGGCTTATGTAATTTTTTATACATGAATTAAATTATCACTAGAGTTTAACTTATTTCGGATATTTTTTCGAGTCACGAATGTTTTGAAAATTATCCCCAGTCGAGGACGAGCTGCCATCGTAACAAGTCAAAATAAAGGCATCTTATTGGTTTTAAAAGAGAGGTGAGAAATTTGTACTTGTAACCTCCCTAGTGCTTGGATTATTTTCAAAAATTTTTTCGAGTCCTGAGTGTTTTAAAAATTATCCCGAGTCGAAGACTAGGGATAATTTTCTCAAAACATTCGTGAACGGGAAGAAATTTGCTGTAATTAATTCAAGCACGTAGCGGATTCAGTATGAAAATTTTCCAAGAATATCCGTTACTATTGACGACGTGGTTATTGATTACGGGATGTTTTTACTTGTTATCTACCTAGCGCTTGGATTGTTTCCGGAAATTTTTAGCCATGAGTATTTTGAAAATTATCCCTACTCGAAGATCAGGGATAATTTTCTCAAAACATTCGTGAAAGAGAAGACATTTCCGGTAATTAAATCAATAATGTAGGGGATTCAGTAAGAAAGTATCCCAAAAATATCCGTTGCTGTTGATGACGTGAGTTTCCGATCAGAAATCTCCCGTTGTTGTTGACGGCGGGATATTTTCACTTGTAATGTCCCTAGTGCGTGGATTATTCCTGAAAATTTTTTTGAGAACGTTTTGAAAATTATACCCAGTCAAAGACGAGGGATAAATTTCTCAAAACATTCGTGAACGAGAAGAAATTTCCGGTAATTAATTTAAGCACTTGGGGGATTCAATAAGAAAATATCCCAAACATATACGTTGCTATTGACAACCAGAAATTTCCGATGAGAAATCTTTCGTTGTTATTAACGACGCGATATTTTTACATGTAATACCATACGAGCCTAAATTATTACCGGAAATTTTTTTGAGTCCACGAATATTCTGAAAATTGTCTCAACTCGAAGACATAATTTAGTTTTTGTAAATTTAAGTAAAATTTCTAAATTAGTGCTAAATAAATCTTCAATTAATTCTACTGAGTTTATAAAAGACATCAGTGTAATTATAATTCTAAATTGTAGTGTTCGTTGATTTAATTAATTCAGAAATCTCCGTGTTGTCAATATTTTCAATTACTTTTATTTCAGGCACCAAATTATAATTAATCCTATCAAAAATGTTTTCTGTAAATTTATAATTAATTGGCACAATATTAAATGTGTTAGTTAATTTTTGTCTATGTATTTTTTACAGAGTGATCAATCTCAAGTGTATACCACGTGATCGAAATATTTAAGTTGGTACCACTGGTAGGTTGGTAAGAAGCTGTATTGCTCTAGCTACTCTAGAACATGGTTCGAGTAAAAACTACGATCAGTTTCAAATCTGTATGAAGGTCATTAACTTATACATATTATAAAATATTATCTTAATTTAAATAATGACTATTTTGTATTTAATGATTGGATTACATCATTACAAAATAATTAATCTTAAGTATTTAAATGTTATAATTAAATAAAATTTACAGTACATGTTTATGGAATGACAATGTCTTTACAAATTTTTTTTAACTCCTTAGGTACACATTAGTTATCACACTTTTCTTTACATATGTTCAAAATGACCGCCATTAAATTGTAAACAAAAGTTCACCCTACGTTGCATATTCGCAAATTCATTTTGTAACATTTCGGCACCAAGAAAATACAAAAGTGAAAAACAAAGGTATAATATGACATAAACTGACATAAACTAAAACGACTAAAACCACACTAAAAATCCAAAGCAGCCAACTGCAAAACAACAATATTAATAACTAGGGATTTTTGTCTTACCACTACAGTACACTTGAGATTGATCACGTTGTAATAATTTCCCCATCCGCTACATTTGACCTAGATTTTATACTATGAACGTAACAACGCCGTTATATTGCTCAATTAGAAGGTTTACATTTTTATTTTCAGCGTTTCACAAAATATCGGTTTAATAGAATTCTTACTATTATAGAGTATAATTTAAAAATACGTAGGTAATAATTCTCACTGTTATAAGAGACACGTTCAAATAAAAATACACAAAAATTAATAATTAACTCAACATTACCTTACATTTCAATTACTTCCACATCCAACGGATGGGAAGCACTGTATCGCTAAAATGTTCGAAAACGTCCAAAAATAAAACTTGAGCAACAAAATCATGTCTGTCTGTCTGTTTTTCTGTATGTGTGTGTGTGTGTGTGTGTGTGTGTGTGTGTGTGTGTGTGTGTGTGTGTGTGTGTGCGTGTGCGTGTGCGTGTGCGTGTGCGTGTGCGTGTGCGTGTGCGTGTGGTGTGGGTGTGTGTGTGTGCGTGTGCGTGTGCGTGTGCGTGTGCGTGTGCGTGTGCGTGTGCGTGCGTGCGTGCGTGTGTGCGTGCGTGCGTGTGTGTGTGCGTGCGTGCGTGCGTGTGTGTGTGTGGGCGAGTGCGTGCGTGCGTGCGTGCGTGCGTGCGCGTGCGCGTGCTCGCGCGTGTGTGTGTGTGGGTGTGTCTATGTGTGTGTTGGGGGAGGAGGGGGGGTTGCGTACGTCCGTGGACTTAACATATCAACTTGAAATTGGCACACATGTATATGTGAACCACCCAAAAGGACTGAATGTTTTGGGGGTCGGTGGGGTATGGGGGAAGGGTTAAATACCCCTTTTGCAAATTTTAATTTTTTTGTATTTTTTCCTTTTAATGTGTGATTAGTAATATAGTTATGAGAATTTTTTTGTCTTTATAATTTTTCTGTACAACAAACGGTTTACGAGATATTAGCAAAAAACCGGTTTTTCCTAAATATGTCCGGAACTACTTAATATATTCAAAAAGTTAAAATGCTGTTACGTAGAAAATAAAATGTCTCATAAAAAACGTCTTTGCAATTTTTTCGAAAATTTTGTAATTTTCGAAATATTTCCAAAAACCTCCACTTTTGAATCCGTAGATACGATTTCTTATTATATATTAGATAGAAAATGAAATTTGTGATCGAAAAGTTAATCGTTTTCGAGTTATTTACAGAAAAAACGGATTTTTTTGATGTGGAAGTATTGATACAATTTGCAGCCGTTTTTTCTTTTGTATTCCAATTTGTACATATTAACAATTGCACACGTACCCATTTCTTGCTGGCTGACATCATCAAACTGTAACTGTTGGCTTATATCCCTTTTCAATGACCTTTTGTGATTTTTTTACAGTAAATGTAAAACGTCAGCTATTCTAAGAATTTAAATTTAAATATAATTGCGTCTTCTTAAGTGTACAGTATTTTCCAAAATCTTCTTAATCTCTAAAACTTGCGTTCTAGGATAGCCGTGTAATGCCTCTCGAGGTTCTTATTTTATTCTTTATTATGTATCTTTCCTCACGTCGGCACAACATATATCTTTCATATTAGTACGTTATTATTATTTAGTACATCGTACTTACTATTAATTTATGAATAAATGCAATTCAGCTAATGTAATAATAATCCGAAAACTACTCTACCCATATTTATATCTATCAAAATTAGTTCGTTTCATTGTCTCATTTTGTAACGTGCTTATTAATCTAAACCTACTTACAAAATACTTAATACATGCAATTAATTTTATTTAATTTGTAACGCTACCTATCTGCGATTGAATTTATAAAAAAATGTTGTAATAATACTAGTTATAAATAATGTTGTTATAATGCTAACCTAATACGGATTTATAATCTGAAATTTCATTCAACTCCTTAAAAATTGCATTACCAGTTTTTTGTTTATTATACGTTTTAGGTAATCGACGAACACTATTCGATCTTAACCTGTATTCTAACTTGCAAGGAATACCAGACGGTATGACAATCGATGCAGATGATAACTTATGGGTTGCATTATATGGTGGAAAATCGGTATAGTTATTTTCACTGTTACAGTTTAAAAATATATTACAACAATTTTAAGGTGCTACAAATAAGTTCAACTTCTGAAAACTTCTTCGACGTATAGAAATGCCAGCAACAGGTGTAACATCATTAGCGTTTGGTGGACCTAACCTTGATATCCTCTATGTTACTACATCTCGATTAAGACTCACCGGACAAGCACTTCTTAACGAAATGACAGCTGGATCTGTATTTGCAATTTATGGGTTAGGCGTGCGTGGAAACCCTGCTAATAATTATAAAATGTAATTTCCAACAGTAAAGTACTAGCTTTTCATCATTTTCATATATATATATATATATATATATATATACGAAAATGATGAAAAGCTAGTATATACGTGAGCAAATGTCCCTAGCGCTTTCACTGCTTCTGTAAAATTCATACAATTACATATACAAGTCTGTTCTGGCCAGGACACAACTTTCTAGTTCATGCAACATACTGAATTTCTGTAACATTAATATAAAAATCATACCTACTCAAATTTAGTGTATCGTCTTGTGCTGGAGGCCTCAAATTTTTTAATTAATTAAATCAATTTTTAGTGTTACGAGAAAAACTTCAGAAAAGTGTTAGTATTTCACGTGCATTTTACATCACATTATGGTATAGTTTTACTATTAACATGTTATAGTATATGTAACTATATGAGTTAAAAAATAATATTTTAGGACAAGCTCTAATACGGGAACAACGGTGTTTCTACATAGAATTGTAATGTTAATGCGTTTCTTACCTAAGTTTAAACAATCAATGTCTAACCAGAGAAAGCAAAACAATACAGTAATCGGGTAATATTTACCATTTGTGGCATCACATACAATTTGATTTATAGTTATAATTCAATTTAGAAACATCAATGTTGTATTTTAAACAATAAATAAGTAGAATTTATGTCAGAATGATGTTTAAAGCTTCATGTCAGATAGAGATTATTAGACTTAAATACATAACTTAAAAAAAAATAAAGCCGCCCGCTTCTACCTATAAGGTATCAATAATACAGTTTAACCATTTTCGTTCAGGACTTTATACGTATTAAGGAACTTTATGAATAAAAGTTATGTAAAATTAAATTTTCTTGAAAATATGTCTACACATTTTCTTATAAAATTAATCGTTATTCAGAAATTCTACCTTAGTAATTTTTTTGCCGTTAAATTACTTGTATCAAAAAATTGCATAGACTATATATAATCTCTCCGCCTCTGGATTTCTCCCAAAATCTAATCAGCTCCAAGAGAAATAAAAACAAGCTTAGATACAAAATCTTAAGTACGTAGGGGTTTTCGTTCAGGAGTTATAGTGGATGCTAACATATATCCACTCAAGCACGCACGTACGCGCGCACGCATGCCACACGCACGCACGCCGAGATACACATGCCAATCTTAACGAAACTTGGCCAAAAGTTGTAAATAATCTAATAAGTCAATTCAGTGATAGAGAAGTAAAAGTTGAATGCATAACCTTCTCTACCTACATATGTATATGTACATAGGTTGGAAGGTAAAAAGGTGGTGGTTGTATGGCTACTCCACTTCTGGCTCACATAGGGAATTTAAATGTGTAAGAGAGAGAGAGACAAAATTGCAAGTGTGAGAGAAAGAGAGAGCATTGGTCAAAGTTAAAGCCGTGGCAGAAACTTTAAAACTCAAAGTTATACAGTTGCTAAAAGCAGATCAAAAACGGATATCCGTTTCCCAAAAACAGGTATCACCTTCCCATAAACAGGTCTCTTGAGCTCTTCTTGGGAAACAGGTACCCGTTTATGACAACAGCATGATCTTGAGTTTTAAATTTCTCCCCAAAAGGGGCCCGGAATTTACCTCGTCTCTCTTTCTCTCACCCTTATTGCAATTCCTTGTCTGTCCGTCTCTTACAGTTGTAAATTTTCTGTGTGAGTCATAAGTGGGGTAGCTGGTTGTAAGTTACATGTTTAAGAAGCATAAAATTGCTTTAATAACTTACATAAAGGTTTTTATATTATTATAAATATCATCTCGTGGAGTTTAATATAACTCTTTCCTCGTGGCGTACTTAGCACTTTCACTTTGTGCAGTTTGATAAAAAATATTTGATTTGTGTTCGGGTGCATGAAAAGCTGATTTAATAAAATTATTAATATTCTTTTAGCGTCCTCTCGACAAAACAAATGGTTTCCAAAGTAATACTTATGCATTATATTAATTGGATTTAAATAGATGAACTGTGCTGTATTTCAAGTACAATGTCTTGTACGAAATATTATTTAACACACATAATTTAATGAAATTGCTACAATTATATAAACTATAAAAAATTCGTAGTAACACAGACAATACGTTATACAATAGAAACGAAGTGTTAACTAGCTATAATAGCGTGTTAATTTAAGTGTAATTTTACAAAATAGTGTACATAACTAGAACATGTTGGGTTACACGTAAATACGTTTGACCAAGTCACGTAAAGACATTGAGCATTCGATGTTGAGCGAAGTAAGATGTGCGCGATCTGTACCCGGTAGTTAGAGAGGTTGTGGGGATGTCATGTGAGCCAGAACAACGCGTTATGAAATTTTAGTCTAAAGGGTTACTACCCCGCTTTGCTTTGGTGTATTTTTTTCGCTGGCTACATTTTTAATTTTGTGTGCAATATTCCACGATGCACTGGACTTTGAGGGAAATACAATCGTGAACAGCTTAGTAAAATTTTAAATATACAAAGGGCCGGTTTAATAAACTTGTGATTATTTTGGGGTATCAGTTGGGCGAGACCTTGCTGTACTGTACAATTGAAATAGTATTACTAGTTCAAGGAACTATATAGAACTCTGATTACAGTAAAATCGTCACGCTGTCAGCTTTTGTATTAAAATTTTTGAATATTAAGAAACATATTCTTGTGGAGGAAACCGTGAATTTTCCAACCGAGTTGAACACACGAGTCGATCATTCCAACAGAAATCTAGGACATCTCGATACTGATTCTATTCATTAATCCTGTAGTTTATGTAAGTCAAACTTTTTAAGTACTTTACTTTAAATTAGCTTATAACATAGACATTGTTTGAAAACTATTGAATGAATGGTTGCTAGAATGTCTACGTCACCAGCTTTATAATGTTTAATAGATTTGATTTTTATTTGTTTATAGAAACATTTTTAACAGACGTATTTACGAAATTATTCAGTTGTTTATTTATTTAAGCGTATTTTTTATCATTTTTTTTTACGTGGACTGCTGGTGCTGTCGTGATGATTTGAATATATTATTAAGGTTTTGTTTCATTAGAAAAGTGCGTGTTCCACCTTCTTTCTCCCTTGAAAGCGTTTTTGTGGAAGTAAATGAAAGGAGATAGGTATTGAGTATTTTAATTTTAAAAGTGCATTGGAAATTCATATTTGTGAACAAAAACTTTTACTGATGAGTTGAAATTTATTGTGTATTTGGACTATTTTAGTTTAACACAATAGACGTTTCTTAAAGTTAATTATTGAGGTTCCTTAGACGTTGGATTTAAATTTAAAATTTCTTTGATAGTAGAAAGATTTGTTTGTGAGTTTATTGCTAATAGTGGAGAAAAGTGTTGGCGTATTTTTACCCGATTTAAACCCGTTACTATATATATATATATATATATATATATATATATATATATATATATATATATGTATGTATATATACAGTATGTCCCCGGATCGACTTTAAAAGAGGGAAACCTCTCTTATTTTTGATTTCTCAGAAAATTTCATTCTTGCTGATTTGTACTGCTTGTTTTCAAACCCCCGAAACACAAATTACTTGCTATTTAACTCAAACGGTTGTCGAGATAATATCATTTTTCTTGAAAAATTCGAGCTTTTCGTAATTTTTTGAAGTGAATTGATTTGTTTCAAAGGAAAAATCAAATTGCTCTCAGAAGTTTTAATTAATAAATTTAACTATTAATTTTCTACTCGAATAATGCTCCTCCTTTTTCCGCACAGATTTCAATGCGAGCTCTGAATTCATTGAAACTGCACCTTATTTCTTCGATTGAAAGGGACTGGACAGCATTCCGTATCCTATTTTTCAATTGCTCTTCATCATTGTCTAATGGCTCACTGTACACAATTTGTTTTAAACGACCCCACAAATAAAAGTCCATTATTGTGAGATCAGGACTTCTCGGCGGCCATAAAATGGGACCATCTCTTCCTATCCAGTTATCATGGAACTTTGTATTGAGCCACTGGCGAACAGTACCGGCATAATGAGCAGGGCACCCATCGTGCTGGAAGAACATTTCAATTTGGTAGTTCAATGGCAATTCATCCAGTTTATCAGTTAAAAAATTTTGCAACACTTCCAAATATGAATAACGGTTTAAATTTTGATCAAAAAAATATGGGCCAATAATTCCATGGTACGAAACCGCACACCACACATTAACTTTTTTCAAACATTGTTTGCGACTAGCAATTCGGAAGTTTGGATTCGTCCTACTCCAGTAACGGCAATGTTGGGAGGAAACGACTCCGTTAGTTGAAAAGGTCGATTCATCAGGGAACATTATTCGTTTATGAAAATTTGAATCTTCCAAAACTCTATTGCCCATTTCCAACCAAAAATCCAGACGTTTGGCTTCATCACCGTTCTCTAAAGTTTGCCTAAATTGCGGCTTAAATGGTAAAATTTTGTTCTCCTTGAAGATTCTTTGTAAATGAGATTTACCTATCCCTATTCGTAGTGCCCTCCTTCTTAAAGACAACCTTGGAACTTCTGTTGCGGAATGAACGGCGAGAACAGTAGCAGCATCTTCTTCATCGAACAACTTCTTTGGCTTCTTTAGGTTTAAAACCGAGCCTGTTTGAAGGAATTTAGTTACCAAGTTTTTTGCTCCGGCATTCGAAATGGCAACCTCCGGGTATTTTTGGTTGAATTTTCTGATAACAACTCGGTAGCACTCTTCCCCAGTTCCGTAACATTGAATTAGATAAATTCTTTGTTGTAAAGTCCACATTATAGCATACAATTCAAATTAGCATGAATTAATTTGCAGTTCAACAGAATTATCACATTTGAAAATTTCTGTCAGTGGTGTTTTTCAATAAAATCCGCCTACTAAAGTTACTTCTAAAAATTAGGAAAAACATTCTAGTCCAATTTTTCAAGAAAAATGATATTATCTCGAGAACCGTACGAGTAAAATAGAAAGTAATTTGTGTTTCGGGGGTTTGAAAACAAGCAGGGCAAATCATCAAGAATAAAATTTTCTGAGAAATCAAAAATAAGAGAATTTTCCCTCTTTTAAAGTCGATCCGGGGACATTGTATATATATATATATATATATATATATATATATATATATATATTGTAACTGTTACTATGTAAGTTAATACAATATCCTGTTGTTAACAAACTATATACATATTTAGTTTCTATCGAATAGAATTCATAACCCCTGTAGCTCAGTTTAGTCAATAAGAGGACATGAGTTCGAATTCAATTCGGGGGAATTCTTTTTATGTATGTAAAATTTTTAATCTTATATACACACACACACACACACACACACACACACACACACACACACACACACATATATATATATATATATATATATATATATATATATATATATATATATACAGGGACCGCCATAAAGTTGGACACATATGGGAAAAATTTTTATTTGAAATTTCTGAAAAACTCGATTGGCGGTTCGCTTCTGCATGTCTGACAATCAAAAAATCCATTGTGACATTTGTCACGTGACCATAGATTTGGCGGGAATTTAAAAAAATGTTAACTGTGATGCCGAAAAATGGGTCAAATTGACAAGATATCGAAAAATTGTATTAAAAAAATGTAACAAAGACCCGATATACCAATTTTCTACCAAATCAGAAAAAAAAATAAAAAATACCATTTATTCCCCTCTGCTTTTATTACGAAACATCATAAAGTCTTGTTTTACCTGGAAACAGTTTTAATAATATAAATTACATAATTTTAGGTCAAAATTAATCAAATATTTGCAAAATGGACAATTTGTGAGAGGAAAATTTAAAAAATACGATTTAGCCTCATAGCTGTTTGTGTTCATGCCCTGTATATTGAAGCGCATGAGCTGATCTAATATTTTTAATCCGTAAATAAAATGTAAACGAACCAATATTTGTAATTAAAACTTAACAATACTTTATTTATCCTTATTAAATTTAATATTGGTTAGTACATTTGAAATTAGCAATTTTTTTAATTTAATAAGTTGGCTTTGAAAAATCCAATATTTCGGCTTATAAGGATGAAAATTATTGCTCTTTAAAGTGCACCTCATAGTTTAAGATACCTAAAATTATGTAATTTGTGTTATTAAAACTATTTACAGGTAGAACAATATTTTATGATGTTTCCTAATAAAAGCTGAGGGGAATAAATGGTATTTTCTATTTTTTTTCTGATTTGGTTGAAAATTGGTATATGGGGCCTCTGTTGTATTCTAAATACATTTTCTTAATGCAATTTTTCGATATCATGTCAATTATATATATATATATATATATATATATATATATATATATATATCATTGTAATAAACGTTTGTCAAATCGCCATTGTTACCGCGATAGAAAAGATAATTAGTGGAATGTGGGAATGTATGTAACTGATATTTGGCTAAGGGTAGAAAAACACATGTTGGGGTTTAATTAGCAGGTGTACCCTTTAAAACTGCTTCACTGAACGGGTGTAACGGAACATTGGAAATTCTTATGCGCCGATTCTTAATGTAAAAATGTCACTAGTTTAGTAAGTAATTGTGTCGGTACAGACCGCGTTCAAAAGATATCTTTGTTTGGTACCTGGAAACTTGAGACCTAAATGTAGGGTTTGTTACAGACGAATGCATATTTTTAAAATTAACATGTCGTTCAATAATTAACATGAAACTGTTCCGATGTAAATTAATGCTTCTTGTTTTTTTTTCACTTTTTAAAGACGGGGTTGATTTGCGGGAGTAGACATGGTGAGTTGAATGCAGTTACAGTTAGAGTGTCAATCGAGCCAGATCGATTTTTGGTTGATTAAATTACCTTGACTGTAAACAGTTTGTGTTTAAAATATTTTTGCGTGTACATTTTCTTTTGAAGTCGCGAACACTAAGTTGTCTTTTTTTTTCGGGGGTTAGTTATAATGTGTTTTTCAAATATTAATCTATAAATAACAGTCACCCTTTTTGAAGTTAAATCGTAATGTTAACGATGTGTGCCGGTGGTCAATTAAAGGAATATATTCAAGTGTAGCTAGATATTTTTATATAAATGAAAGCTCGCAGCAAATCATTTTACAAGTCTATGTAACCTATTAAGAATCGAGCATTGCCTTGCAAAGGAATCTTATTCGCACGCGGGCTCATTAAACTGAAATCTGTTAAAATAAAAGATAGCACAGGGCTCCCTAACTCTGGTATTTGTGTGAATTAGCGTTGTTGTTTATATTTATATTTGTGTAGAGGTGGGCTGGTGAACGGGTACATGGTACCGCTGGTTATTAATTGTAAAAGGCAATAGCCAAGTGGGTACACACTCCCGGAGCCAGATAACCATTAAACACCTCGAATTTTATTTTTATTATCGTATAGATGAATGTGTATCCTTAGAAAAGGGCGCTGTATTTTTCTCACGCACTCAAACTTATATATCCGTCACGATGTTAGGATCTATTCATAACTTACCCTTGTAAGGCTTTATTTTATTGAGTTTTTTTGTGCCAGTTTGTTTAAGTAGAATTGTTTGCCTGCGAACTAATATATATATATATATATATATATATATATATAGATATGTGTGTATATGTATATTTCATTGTAAGTTTCTGTATGTATTTTGTACTGTAGTAGTCACTAAAAAATGGTGTACGTGTAAATATAAAAGCAATTAATAGGTTTCCCTCATTTTCATAAAGAAATATACCATGTACAAGATATATGAACATAAAATTAGAAAAGTGGGGTTAACTACCTAAAATTATGATATGAAAAAGGAATTTCTGTTAAAATTAAGTTATAGGGTTTGAAGTAGATGTAGTCTAATACAGTTTTTTATCTAGATTACGAATATGTCTTTAGTTTAGGTGTAAAATATAGAATTTCTTAGATATAAGTAAAATTAGATTATAAATTGTCAAATTACAAAGCTTCGAAGCAAAATAGGGCTTCTGAGGTATATTTTTATGCGGAATTTTGCCCTGATTCCGAATCTGTTCAAAATGTAAATCCGACTTATTTTAAGAAAGTTATAGCATAATTTGTATATTAGTTAAGTTTACAATTTGTTTATGCCAATCAGATGCTTGGATTTTTTGTGTATGGTATAGAAAAAGTTGAAATTTGGGTTTCTAAGAGAAATGTATAAAAGGAATTGCTCCTGATTTCTCGTTCTCTTGCCTTTTGCTTTCGAGCTCTAGTTTTTGCTCTCTTGCTATTTGAAATTTTTATGACTAACAAGTCAAAGTGTTAATAGTGTTGGTGTTAACATGTAAGTTACAAGTTACGTTTTTATTATCGGTTTTTGAAACGCGATCAGTGAAGAGTCGAGACCTCAGAAACAATTGTTTTAACCTATAACTAAATTTAAAATTTAGGTTACCGATATAATTGTCCATTATAATAAAATTGTTTCGATTTGAATTCGTGTTCAAATATCGGTTGATGTGCTTTTTTTTCTCGTGTTAATTAAATTATTCAGTTATTTCGATTTGATGTTCATTTTCTTTGAAAGCGACGCATAGTGTTAATAAACTAAATTCCATAACGGGATCTAAAATAAAAGTGAAATTAATTAAAAGTTATAAGAAAATAAAAATATAAATTTAAAATCGAAAAATTTTGTAAACATTTAAACCAACATCTAAATATACGATTTAAAATAAAGTGCTTAAGTGAAAATATATGAGCAATATTGCGTTACATCACATTTACTACAAAGAAAAGTCGTTCATCAATAAATTGGATATGGATGAATTATAGAAATTTATGCAGCACCATTGTGAACAGCAAAGCAGTATCATCGGCTACACAGGGAAGTCTACGTACGATATTCTCATATGGAACCAGCCAAATGAAAACATCTTTGGGAAAATGCACTAACACTTGTGAGTGAAATTTTATTATCATAACCCATTTGTTGCATTGATTATTCGTTTGATTTCCTGTATTTATGTTTTATTGATTATATGTGTAAATGTTTGTGTGACAACATGGTATAAATATCTGTAAGGTAAATGAACTGGTGTTACTATCAACATTATCATTTTATTTTTGAACAAAACATAATTGAACTTATACATTTTAGATCGTTTATTGACATTTTTAACAGGCTGCATTTTAATTAATTCAGTTAGGACGCTACGCATGCGTTATTGTGCAGGTTTAACTAAGGTCTGTTTCATATACCAATATACAATTTATTTGACAAAGAACATTTCTATGTTCAAAATAACATTTTCCATGATTTCACAATTACATTTTAACGCAATTAAAATAACTTCAAAGATTAAATTATTTTTATTTTATTTGCCAACAATAAGCGTTAAAGCTAATGAACTCCATCCCCTATATGAAATAATTTTAGCTAGTACGGTGCAGAATAATTTTATTATTAAAATAAAAAATATAAATATTATTATATTTTTAATTAAATTCATATATATTATAGCCATTGCAATATATATATATATATATATATATATATATATATATATATATATATATATATATATATATATATATATATATATATAGTGTCTTAAGTATTTTGACCTAAATATAATATGAATGACCCTTTTTTGTTTAATTAAGACTTCTTTCATATGACATGACCCACCCCGTAGTAATGCACCATACAACATAATGCTTGAAATAAAGCTATGCTATCACTAGACTATTAACTTTATAAGACAATTTTCTCAACAAATATGTATAACTCGATAGTTTTGTATGTGAATGCCAAGAAAGCCTACAGTCTAAAGTAATACCTAACTAAAGTGGACTATTTTTTATACTTTCCTCAAATGGGCTTAAGTTAAAAATTACACTTTGTGTTTTATCTATATTTAATTGAAAGTAAATTTTTTGAAGTACGTAGTATATTCCTGCAATGCCTGTTTGTGGACTAAAGTCATCTCATATAAGTTACTACTAGATACTAAACCTATAATGTCGTATGCATAAAGAATTATCTTGTATGTAATATATTCATTGACATCATTAATAAAAATTTAGAGTAATGGTTCTAAGACAGAGCCTTGTGATATGCCATTTTTATTATGTTTTATCATTTATTTAATGTTGTTTATCTGTACATAATGTTTTGTGATCATCTTCCTGTTTATTTGTAAAGAATGATAGTAAAGTCCGTTATTATTATTTTCGTAAGGGTACATGAAAAATAGTTAAACATTGAATTACAATTTATTAATAAATAAATATACGTATAAATTAAGGATAATTTTTGGTTCAATGTAATAAACTTAAAGAATATTGTCAATATATTACAAGTAAAAATCACTTAATTGTAAGTCATTGTACACTAATTTGTTAAAATAGATACAGATATCATTTGGCCATATTACAAAACCAACCAAATATCTTATCGATAAATAATAAAGTCAACAATACTATAGAAGATATTTAAATAATACAAAAAAAAAACAAAAGTTGCATAAACAATTAATCCATACAAAAATTCAATTTAAAATAGTTAAATTCTGTTTTGGCAGCAAATTGTAACGGATAAGTCTTGTATATGTTAACACTGGTACTCGAATAACAAAAAGAAAAATATTTCGTTGCTTAATTTTAGCAATTAGTCGTTAGCAGCAGCATGATTAAGTATAGATTGAGTATCTAATGTATCACCAGATAATAGAGGACTATTAACGGGAAATATCCCGGTAACCTGCCCTTGGTTACGACTAAATGGAAAGAAACTGTTAACTCTTTTTAATAAAGCCAAATTTTCCTCATTACTCCCATTTAGAGCTGTGCCGTTTATATCACCGCTCAACAACTTTTGTCTTAATACATGAATTTCAGATGTAATAAACCGATTACATAAATCAATTTGGGGTTTTCCCCCATTTCTTATTTCTAGATCAGGTAACCATCGTGAATAACACTGACTCCAAAAGTCAAGAAATGCAATAGCAGTATTTGGTTTTATTTTTTTAACATAGGTGTCATCGTATAATGGATTACAAAATAAAGCGATATCTTTTTCTATAAATTGTTCCTTCCAATCCCATACACTACGTAAAACCATAGGAGTAGTACCCTAAAAATATCATAAACATTATCGTTCGTCAAGAAACACTTAACTTACAGTTTGCGCTAAATATCGATCGTGTTCACAGTTAAACAGAAATGTATCAAAAATTGAAATGTGAGCCGAATCCCAAATAGTTGTTATATAAGTTTCGGTAAACTGAAAAGCAGTTGGAAATTGTTGCAAAAGCTGCCATACACAATCTAAAAATAATAGTAAAAGAGGAGCGGGCTCTGCTTCGTGATATGCGACAAGCCCATGTCTCGTCGTAAACGGATGACCTAATGCAACCCATTCTTTTTGAATTAACGATTGGAAGCCACTTACGGTTCTCCAGTAAGGATCGAGATATAATTGAATTAGGCATGATATAATACAATTCATATCTTGTCCATTACCTTAAAAATAACATTATAATCCTTCGGAATTTAACGATATTACATTAATATGCACAATATTACCTTCTTGTAAGACAACCGTAATAGGTTTGGTGCGACATAATTTTGCAGCTCCTTCTGATGCTTTACTTAAACAAATCGAAACGTATAATAACCATTTTGTACTATCTAATAAACCGTAAAATTTAAAATCTTGCATCTTAAACGTTCGAATGCTGTCGGGTATACATAGTTCTCGTAATTTGAGATAACTAGATTGAATTTCCTTTGGTGATGGACATTCCTTATTAAGATCCATTATATAAGGTTGCCTTTTGTTATTATGGCTTTTACGAACATGCTCTAACATTATATTTTCCTGAGTTCGATCCGTAATAGTAGGTAATATATCTGCCATCCTAACTAAAGCAACTCCATCGGAAGTTCCCCATACCTACAGACAATTTAGTATATTAAGTTACATGAACTCTCAACTTACCCAAATGGGGCAACATCTATTTCTGAAATGCTCAACTGCTTGATTAAGAGCACTATCAGTAACAGAAGCAGGTACAACAATAGTTTGAGGAAGCAAAGGTGACATATGGAAGTTTAAGTTAATTAACGATATTCTCCAATTCCTACAGCCCGTCCTTTGCATTTCTCGTTTCCAATCGTCCGTGTTACGGAACATACGCACATCTTTTAATGTACGATAATAAGGTTCTCTAGAATTATTCACTTTAAGATTTGTACATAATCAAGTAAACTTACTTGTACTCGTATGCAAATAGGAGTGGATGTTTTTTTGGACACCCATGATGTAATAAGGCATTTACAATACTTTTACCGCTATCTTTATCGGAAAACTTAAAACTAAATTCAAAAGCGCGCATATTCTATAAAAGTTAAGGTAAAAAGGTGAAAAGATTTAAAAATTTTATTACTTTACAAATGATGAGAATTTCCTTGACTTTTCCTGAAACATTTTGACCAGGTACAAGTTTTTTTTTCGTTCGTTCCCCTAATTGATAAATAGTATCTATCGAAGTCAAGCAAACTTCGTACGGCCCTAACAATAAATTATTTTGACAAAATTCTTCAACAATTTCATTTTCTTTTTCATTGCCGCTAATGAATGATAATTTAAAAGTTGTAACAGTTAAAATTCCTAAGGTGCCTTTTTTGTGGTCGCTAAGAGAGCTAAACATCATCACCCTTGGCGCCTCTGTTATCAGATGTTCACCTATAAAGTAATTAAGATAATTAAAAGTAACACACCCAATTATAAAATGTTACCATCGAGAAGCTTAGTTTTATTTAAGTCATTTAATGATATGGACTAAAATTAAAATTTATATTAATGCGTTACTAAATATTAGTTATTTACCTCAAGGCTACCATCATCAAGTATATAACTTTTAAAACCAGTATCTTTGAAATCATTCATGGTTTTAATATTTATTTATTAAAAAAATAAAAGATAATTTCCTCGCAAATCTAAATTAAAAATGAGGATTCATATTTTAACCCATAATTATAAGTGTTTATTATCAAATGGGGCCAAATTCACGAACGTCGTCGCAAATTAACATTTAGGTTATGTTTGGTTATGTTGTTGAATACAAGTGAAAACGCAGTGTTGCCTAATCTTGCTACAAATATCTCGTCTTAAGTACAAACATCTTAGAAATTGCACAGAAAATAAAAAACAGGTTGTAATACGTCCCAGAATGTCCGAGAGTAGTAAATCATCTTGACAGTAACAGGTCAGTGGCGTACTTATTAAAGTCATAGCCTATAAGGTCTGTAATAGTTATTTACAGTTGAGTGCGTTAATAGTGGATTTTACAGTCCGACAGTTTCTCATTAGCTGGAGCACTGTATCCTTAACGCACGAGACTTGTATTAAATTTTTTGACCGCCAACAAATGCGAAAATGAAACATAAATATAATAAAGACGTCGATTTAATTGCGTTAACATCATACTTTCATAGCTTGCTTAGCTGACTGCATTTTAACAACTTTCAATTCAGTTTTGTTGACAGTGAAATCTCAAATTAATCAAACAAAGATATTATTGTACAGATTATAAAATTAGTAAAATACAGTCTGACAGCAACAGTTTAGAATTGGCACCACCGAATATAAAAGAGCTGGCAGAAAGTTTGACTTCGGAACCGCTGCCCCACAAATAATCACTGTTTAAGTTATCGAGAGATGGCGGTACTTTACAATTTTAACTAAAAATGTAAAAACATTGTTTTGAACATTTATTTCATCAGAAAAGGTGTAAAGTAAAGTTTTCTTAAACATATTTTATTATTTTATACTTCATATATTATTTCTATGTGTGCGTAAAAAATGAAGTTACAGTTGACGCTCCCTAGATTGTAAAGTCAATTTTATGTTTCAGGAGGCCAAAAAATATGTTGACATATCAGTTTCTTATGTTCGCAATAAAATATGTTAAAAAACTACACTGGTAATTGTAATTAAAGCCTATTAATACATACAAAAAGAAACAATTAAGTGATTTAATATCTAAGTCTTTGTCTAAGTAGCCTCCAAGTTTTTTTATCAAACCAAATAATGTTTGTTAACGTGCATTTAATCTGTTTCAAGTTTCAGCAGAGAAACCGTTTGTGACGTCATTATCATGTATGGTAGGTGGGGGTAAATCCCCGCACTGGGCAAAGACACGCGGGCCATTTTTGGTGGAGATGCTCATAGTTGTACTGTCGACTGTTAGACAGCAGGAAAACTCAAGGTGATATAGTGAATATAAGCCGAGAAAATGCGGTAAGTTTGTGTGCGTCAATTTTCATCTAATATTTATTCTGGTTCTAAGTCAATTATTTCAAGGGTTGTTTGAGATATTTTCAAAGTATATCTTGCAGCGGTGAGACTTATAGTTGAGCTTCACATTCCAGTTTCAAATCCCTTAATCAGCCGTTTATATTATTGTTGTGCAGTAGTTAATTTTTCATTCGATACCTTTGAGACAATGTTCAGTCGAATAAAGGTCTAAATAGCGTATAAGTACATCACATAATTGCATTGGATATTACATTGTTTGAGGGGTCTACGAGGGTTGTGGTGTTTCATGATGGTACTAACCGAGAGATGTATTTCTTTCTTTCTTTAATAGCAGAAGGATTGTCAATCCGAAAAGGAGCCCTAGAGATAGGGTTTCATGAATCCAGTTTGAGAGCAAGATTGAAGAAAAATCGTGGTGGTGAAAGAGTATCAGGGATTCTTGGACGTTTCAAACCGACGTCTACTCCCGAACAGGAATAAGAGTTGGTGAACCATTGTGTTGAGCTCGACAAACGCTATTTTGGTGTAACACTAAAATCTCTCCGATTCCTGATTTGCCAACTTGCACAGAACAATAATATTCCTAATCAATTCAATGAGACCACTAAACTTGCTGGAAGGGACTTCACGCGTCAGTTCATGCACAGGCATGGGTTATCGTTACGTGTACCAAGAAAAACGAGCGTTGCTCGTACAATGGGATTCAATAGAGCCCAAGTTTCCCTGTATTTTGAAAATTTGTAGAATGCCGTGGCAAAATTTAAGCTGCCTCTTCAACAAATATATAATATGGACGAGACTAGTGTCCAGACAGTGCCGAATAAACTCCCAAAACACGTTGCTCCTACTGGCAAAAGGGATGTCTCTAAAACTATCGCAGCAGAACAAGGGCAGACAATAACGGTAGTGTGTGCAAAGAGCGCTGTTGGCCATTATGTCCCCCCTTTTTTCATCTATGCAAGGAAAAGACTTAATCCAATCCCCATTAAAGGGGGTACCATTGGTTGCAATATGGCAGTTGTCGTTTTGTCAATTTTTCTATAAAATTAAGTTTTCCAAAGAAGAAATGGTCGATATGATCTTTATTTACGGCGAAGCTCAAAGAAATGCTTTGTTGGCTACCCGTTTGTACTGTGAACGATACCCAGAGAGAAGACAGCCGCGGAAAGAATCGTTTATGAATGTAGCTGAGAGATTTATAAATTCTGGAAGTGTGTCATCCTAAGCGTGCAAAAACAAGCCCAAATGTAGAAATTGAGTTTCAAGTTGTGGCATCTCTTATAGAAAATCCGCAAATTAGTACCAGAGAGCTAAGTACACACCTAGACCTAAATAGAAATACAATTCGCAGCTTTATTTAAAAAAAGAATTGCATCCTTATCATATCGAGCAACATCAAGCTTTAAGTGAAATAGATTTTCAAAATCGTGAATATTTCTCCCAATGGGTAAATACTAAGGTCAATGAAGAACCCAATTTTGTTAATAACATTCTATTTACGGATGAGGCAACTTTTGACAATAATGGCGATATTAATGCACATAATTATCATAACTATTCAGATACTAGTCCACACATCTTAAGAGTTGTTGATCACCAGCATAGATGGTCAATTAATGTGTGGAGTGGTATAATCAATTTTAATTTGGTTGGTCCTTTTTTCTTTGATGGGAGTCTTACTGAAGAAAGATATTTACAGTTTTTGTAAAATTATTTACCCGAGCTTTTGGAAAATATCGACGTAGATAATATTCGTACGATGTGGTTACAATTGGATGGCGCCCCTCCACACTATGCAATCAACGTTAGGCAATATCTCGATAGAAATTATCCGATGAGGCGGTGTGCAAAACTGGCCAGCCAGATCACCGGATCTTACGCCCCTTTATTTCTTCCTTTGGGGCTACGTTAAAGAAAAAGTTTACCAACATCCTCCCATCTAGCGCAGATATGAAAAATAGAATTAGAGTTGCGGTTCAATCCATTTCGCCTCAATGTTGTTGTGAGTGAATGTTTCGTTTACCGAGCGAATTGCAAAGTGTTTAGCTAGGCGTGGTCAGCATTCTTAACATTTAATTTTAATTTATAATTTTATTCGTTTATGTTTACTTGTTCAACTTATTTTTAGGCGCAGAGAATTATTTTATTCGTATTCGTATTCTCTTATTTGCTCTAGATTTTGTTTTATTTATTCTTCTGCATGTCAATATCTTAAGAAGGCTCCGTTTTATGGCTATGAAACCTATTATCAATAATGAAAATGTAAACTTTCACTATTAACACTCATAATATTTTTAATGGTGTACTTTAAATTATACAATCTAAACGTTTCGATAACACTTACAGTTATCTTCGTCAGTAGTAATGTTTATTAAAATTGTTAAAGATGTAGTAAACAATTTTGTCAAATTTGAAAATTAAAACATAAACATAAGCCTGCTATTAGTATAACCGTTTGGGAAACATAAAGCCAACTATAACATTTTTAGTAAAGCATAACTAGGTCATAAAATTAAATATTATTAAACTGCCTCAAAGATGACAAACCAGAACACTTCTACGACGAAAGCTAACAATGAAATTTGCCAGCCAAAAACACATTTAACAAAATTTAATCGAGTTATGATGTAAGTGTAAAGTTGTGAAAACTTCAATTTTAAAATGATAGAAGCATTCACAATCCAAACATTACATCAAATAAAATAACAGTTAAATCTAACAAAGAGATATCTTTATCAATAATTAGTGTTATTAACAATGAAAAGCACAATGCAGAACGTTCTTTGTAATTTTTAATTTTAATTTAATTTCACCATTAAAAATCCCAAAAGATAAGTATTTTACTATTATCAATTAGTATCTACTTTTCACGGGAATCGAAATGTGAAAAAATATACAGGGTGTTGCACTTGAAAAAATTGAGAAAAATTACATTTCGCTTAAGTTAATCATTCTGTATAGTTTTACATGTTTTCGAATAATTTCCCAGTTTGTTAGTAGACTATTATCAATAGTCGGTGGTATAAACAGATTTACAAAATCGTGCTGACAACGCTCGCATCGTGGTTCCAAAGATAACTTTATTTTGGTACTAAGGTGACGATATCCGCAGAACGGTTAGTGATACAGATACAAATTTCTATATTTTTATTCTAACTGTAACAGTGAATCTAAAAAATGCAAAAATATACAGGGTGTTTAATTAAAAAAAACACACAGATTTGGGTTGGCATATTTTTGTCAATCACCCTGTATATACCTAAATATTTTTAGAATTTAGGTCCAATGATCGTGTATTACCAAACCAAAATTGGTTTTGATATCTCTAACGGTTAAGGAGAAATCCTTTGTCCACGCAGTAGTCACCCACCCTGTATGTTTGTATTCCTTCAACTTTAAAGGCCTCTATAAAAAAAATCGAAACAAATCAGTTGTGTTCCTCAAGCACATGTGTGACAATTATGCCCGTTTAAATGAAATATTTAAATTTACAGAAAAGTTATGCATTTTTTTAAAAACTATCACTACATTCTTTCTTTAAAATTATATCACACTCTGATTAAAACTAAATGATCAGAAAAAACTTTTAAAATGTTTAGCGCGTCAAGTTAAAGCCATGAACTGATATATTAAAGTGAAAACAACCCTTCTTTGTAATTTCGGGTTCTGGTAGAATTCTCACAATGTCATGGTCTTCTACAATGTCCGAATCTTATATTTTCGGCCACATGGATGATGTCATGATTTAAATTATTTAAAGCATGCTCAGCTGCCGCAGAATTCTCTGATTGGCCTAATCTACAAAATCTCATATGTTCTTTACGTCTTGTATAAAAGCTACGTTTTGTGGTTCCAATGTATATTTCTCCACAAGAACAAGATAACTTATACATTTCGGAAGATGATAATGAGTTTGAAACATCCTGAAAGTGACCTTAAATGTTCTTAGAATTATTTCAGTTTTATCTGTAACATTAGTTACAAAAGGAAGAAAAGCAGTACAAAGCAGCACTCGTTTTTCCTTATGGTTATGTCTAGCAGGTGTAATAACATTAATTAATATCTTTAAGTGAATATCCATTAGCTTGTAGTGGTTTTGTTAAATGTTTATATTCATCTTTCAAAAATTCAGGATCACAAATACGTTTCGCTTGATCTACTAAAGATTTAATTACACCAATTTTTTGATGTGGATGATGGTTTGATAATTCATGAAGGTATCTATTGGTGTGTGTCGGCTTTCTGTAAACCCTAAAAAATAGTAAATTATTAATTTTAGATATCGGTATGTCAAGAAATGGTAAACTTCCACAAGACTTTTAAAGTTGGTTAGTTTCTTTTTTATTTCTTCAGTAATAGATGATAATTTAATAAGCTCTTTGGTTTTCAAAAGAAAGTTTTTTGCAGCATCTTTTGGTAGGTCACAGTAAGTCTGTAGTTCCAATAGTTGATCTTCCTTAATTTTATAGTCGTTCGTACTTAATATTACAGTTGCATTGCTTTTATCTCATTGTAATATTATTATACTTTCATTACGTTTAAGTAAGTTATGAAAAAAAATACATGTATATAGGTGCATTTTGAGATTCATACAGTAAGTGTATACTATCTATTATTTATATCTATCTATTATGACGTGACAGTAGACAAATGACTGTCCGGTAGTATGACGATACCGTTAGTAGGAAATGCTACATCGTCCGGGGAACGATTTGGCCAGTAACCGGTCTGCTGACCTGGCTACAAGGGGCGGTCAAGGTCGAAACAGACAGGCCCCGTTACTGACTACTGTGCAAGGAATGAATGGCGAGTCGGTACGTGGAATGTTAGAGGTATGCATAGTAAAGAATTTGAAATTGCGAATGTAATGTACGAAAGACTCCAGGAGCGTGAGAACTTCTGGAATGAAGTAGAGAACGTGTTGAACGTATGTAAGCCAAACGAAAGAGTGATTATAGTGGGGGATATGAACAGATGGGTGGGTGTACAGAGAGCACATAGTGAACGCGTTCTAGGAAAGTTCGGAGACCAAAGAGTCAATGAGAACGGTGAACACCTGCTGAACATCTGTGTGGAGAGAAGCCTGTTTGTATTCAATACGTGGTTTAAACAAAAAAATGTGCATATATATACATGGTAAAGAGGTGAATCTAAAAGTATGATAGACTTGGTAGTGTATGATGAACAGCTTAGAAACCTGGTGAAAGACGCAGAAGTAATGCGCGGAGCGGAGTGTGGATCGGACCACTTTTTGGTTGTATCGAGAGTGTGTTTAGGACAAAAGTGGGTCTGGAGAAGGAAAGCAAACGTAGTGCGAACGTCCAGAATTAGGGTAGACAAACTAGTGGATAATGGTGCGAGAATGAAATATGCAGATACTGTGAGTAAAGAGTTGAATGTGAATGAAACAGTGTGGAACGAACAAATAAAAGACACTGACGTTGAAAGTGCATGGATAAGCTTGAAAAACTCTGTTGTCAATTGTGCCGTGCGAATATGTGGAAGAGCGACTGTAGGTGGACAGAAAAATTTGCTTGGTGCAATGAGTCGGTAAAAAGGCAGTATGTTGTAAGGTTGTGTTGACGCACCTGATGTAAGATGTTATAATGACGTGTATTACGTGTTTTGAGTACAGCTGTATTGAGTTTGAACGAGAACAAAAAATTTTCTTTGTGTATATGCATAATGTATGTGGGTGGGTGATACGCCACTGGAATTTAGGAGAAATATCATTCAGTATGTAGATACGTGTATTTGAATGTTATAAAGACATTGGTGTTGGAATAAATGGATTCTGATGAATGTAAATGTGGAGAGAAATTTGTCGATGGGACGATAATGTTTGCTTCTGTTTTGCTACTGTAAGGAATGGAATGTTGGTGGATAAAGGAGTAATCTTTGCCAGAAGATGTAAATGTATAAGTGTAGAATGTTTTAGAAAATATGTAGAGAAAGATTTGGTATGTTTAATGGTTAATTATAGAAAGTTTTCGTAATGTTGTGCAATTAGTTTTAAGAATACGTGTATGTATATGGGATTTGAGACCTTAGACGGTACTTATTTTTGCAAATGTTGCGGAAGGAAGTCGAGCGCATGTGGGAGATAAAGGTTGAAAGTTGTGTAATGGTCCAGAGTGGCTACTGAATGAATGTGATGACGAGAAATAGTTTCTCCATGAAGTAATTGTAAAATTTAAGTAAGAACAAACATGGCGATGTATTGTAGTTATGAGCGTGGTTGTACAGAGGGTAGCATCTGTCGGCCCTAAGAAATTTTGAATGAATACGATTGGAGAATATAGCGAGGAAGTCGGACATGTTTAAAGATGGATGGCTTAAGGTATAAATAGGAAAGTCGGAGATTGACGTTAGTTAGTTAGCTTTTAATTTTTAGCTTTTGGCTTTTGGTGAGAGCTCGGTGAGAGACGCGCGAGGTGATGTGTGAAATTAGAATAGGTTGAGTTGGAGTTATATTTGTGAATAATATTGAAGGCAGTCATTGTTTAAACAACTGCGTAACCCGAAAGGGATGAATCGTATAAGACATTCATAAATAAAACAATTAATTAAATTGAGATTAAAGATAAAACCAGTTTGTTTTTTTCAAGAAAGTAAAAAGTGCGTAAGCAGATTATAAAAGATAACAGTTATTACGTTATAGTGTTGAGTGCAGCGCGTGTTCTTGTAACTTCGGTCTTTGCCAGCGAGCTGGTGAATTCAGGTGTTTAGAATGTAAGTGATAGTAAATGATAAAAGCTGCAGGTCTATACAGTCCTACTTAGCCTCGTCGTCAGGTATATGGTATAGTGGTGAGTGCTTGTATGACTGCTCGGGTGACCCGTCGCTCTCTGGGGTTTTGTGTGTACTATGCGGGTGTATACTCGACTACCTCGTGGATTAGCCCGCTGCTGTCTGGGGTTTTGTGTGTGTTTTCGGCACTGACTGCTCAGGATGACCCGTCGCTCTCTGGGGTTTTGTGTGTGTGTGTGTGTGTGTGTATGTGTATACTGACTGCTCCGTGGCTTAGCCCTGCTGTCTGGGGGTTTTGTGTGTGATGTACTGAATTACTCTACAGACTTACGTGTCGTTAGTCACAAAGATCGAGGATAGCGATTTGCAAAGATTCGCGGTGCGCGTTCGCAAATACAGGGAGCTAAACTCGCGGTGGCGATCACTAGGTCTGCGGCGATTTACTTTAACGCAACCGTCACGTGCAGGTTTTCTGGAATCGGAATTAGTCAAACGGACTAACTAATACAGGAGCTGGTGAAACCAACTAAATAATTCTCGGCGGCGGAATGCGTTTACGGGCGCGTTTTAAATACCGATAGACAGAGATCTATACATTATTATTATCTTCTTGATTTAAGGTGCGCGGCGCGGTTTTTAAAGAGGTCTCTCGGTAGGTGGTGGTGGCTTCTGTTTGGGGAATCCTATTTGTAATTGGCGGAGATTACTCTGACGTATAAAACTTTCGATGTTTTATGAAATCTACGTTAGTGGAAATAAATTAATTTTTGTTGTGCAATCACACGAAATAATGAGAAATATTAAGTTAGGTACTGAGTAATACGGAATACTAAGAAATATTAGATTAAGTCTTGCAGGTGTATGAATACTAAGAAAGTTACATCATTTCTTTTACGAGGCTGATTGTTAAATAATCAATTAATTAAAAAATTTGTAGTAATGACTTGCGGTTCGTTACAAAGGACGGGTCATTTATAAGCCTAATCGCTCTCTTTTGAATACGATCAACGATATCGAGAGCGTATTGGAGCACTAACAAAGGTGAGAATTATATTCCAGATGAGGCCAATTTGGGCCTTATACAGCAGAAGGAGTTGTCGAGAGGTAAAGTACTGCTTAGATCTGTACAAAAGCCTATTTTACGAGCAGCTGTTTTGGTAGCTGACAGAAGATGGTTAACCATGAGAGATTTGAAGATACAGTTGTAATTTGCGTATTGTTGGGTAATTTTTAATTATTGTTGAAGGAAAAAGATAATCGGTCTCGAGTTATGTTGTATTGGGTGTTTTAGTATTAAGAATTTTGTAGAAATGCAAATTGGTATTGACGGTGGTTTATCAACCACGCGGTTTTAATGTAAACATTTGTTTATTATTTTGGTACAGGACAATATATATTTATCGTTAACTTTTATTTTGTTGTTTATTTAGCCAGTTATGAGATACATTTGTGACGTTTACTTAATTGGTGACCTAGTTTTTTTACAACAATAATGTAAACTTTGCATATCTTGGATTCAAGATCAATGAACAACCTGAAAGGTTATATTTGCCAGGTTGATTGCAAAATTTTCATGTTAGTTTCATTAATGCAGTACACTAATGACGGATCAGCTGTTAATTAAAATTTCATTAAGTATAACTATGAGATAGAGTTTTGAGAACTTACATATTTACGAATGTCACATACGATTCAAAGTATTATAAAATTAAATTAAATTTAAAAGATATCGTTCATGTTAGGAATATTAAACCTTTAAGGATTATTCTCGTATTACTGTTTTGCAGCACTTTATCACTATTATATTGGAGTAACAATTATTAAGCCGATGACATTGCTTTCTTTTGATTGGGAATTTTAAAATTAATTATCGATCATTGAATGAAGAACTATTTATTCATTAATAAGTAGAAATTTAACTTTGTATGTATACAAGTGTTTTCAAAAGTTTCTAATAACCTGGGTAGTACTAAATATATTTGAGTTTGAGTTGAATTGTTTGGGACGAGTGTTTGTTTTAGAACCCTCGTGTGAAAGTTTACTGAGTAAGCGCAATCCTACTTTCCACAATCAAGTAGGGTTAATTAACATCCAGCTTAAGACAATTATTTTAGCAAAGTTTCGATTGTGGTGGCGCCTAGAGACATATTTTCCCGGACTGAGCTGTTTGAATATCGGTGTAAGGTGTTTGAGCGTATTAATCATTCATTTTACTTATTATTTCGACCACGCCTATCTCCTGTTAGCTGGCTTGGCAACCCGCTTACATTAGTAAGCATACACGACGCCTAGTGCGGTTTGGACGTGTAACAATGTAAGAAAAAGATGCGTACATGGCAATGATTGCTGCAAAAAATTAGACTGAGAAGAAGCGATTGTATGAGGTGTACAGATTAAGAAACAAAGAAGCGAAGGAAGCAGTGAGAATAATTACTTAGGAACTGATGGCTGTGGAAGGAGAGAAAATGCAGAATGATTTTGAGGGAAACAAAACTTTTCTGGGAATGGGTCAAAAATACAAAACGTGTCTCAAAATAGAACGCTGCAGGGGTGATGAATGCTAGAAACGAAATAGGATGGGACGATTGTGAAGTGAGGAAATGCTGGCAAGAATATGTCGGAAATCTGTACAGTAGTGAGGAAATAAGACTGAAGGGTTAAATAAGGAGAATATAGAAGATATGATGAATGAAACTGAGAAGGATATTCGAATAAATGAGGTATAGAAAACGGTAGGAAAGTTGAAAAATGGTAAGGGAGCAGGCGTAGAAGAAATCACTGGTGAAATGCTCAAGTATGGTGGTGCTAAGCTTACACGAAGATTGTGTGTGTGGAAGAGCGCGATCACGACTTCTGGTGTATGCAGATGACACAGTATTATTAAGTGACAGTGCGGATGAGCTGAAAACCTCTCTGAGGAAGTTTGATACAGTCTGTGAGAGCATGGACCTAAGGGTAAACGTGAATAAAACTAATATTGTGGTGTTCAATCGGGAAGGTGAGAAGGAGAGTAGAGTATTTACTCTGCAAGATAAAATTGTGGATCAAGTGGACGAGCTGGTATATCTCGGTAGAATGTTTACTGCAGATGGTACAATTGAGAGCGAAATTTGACAAAGGGTCAATGCTGGAAGGAAAGTGATTGGAAGTATGTGGACGATGTATAAGCCTAGCTGCGAAACGAGCAATCTATAATGGCGTATTCGTCCCGTCAGTACTGCATGGAAGTGAGACATGGGTATGTCAAAAAAAGCACGAAAGAAAAATAAATGCCGTGGGTGTGAGAGTCCTGAAAAGCGCATGTGGTAAAACGAGAAGGGACAAGATAAAAAATGAATGCATAATGACGGAGTGTGGTGAGGAAAAGACGATGATGGATAGATGTAAAAGTTGTACATTACGTTGGTTTGGTCACATTGAGAGAATGAACAACGCAAGATTAACAAAACAAATATATGTGGGTGAGGATAGGGAAAGGCCGGCCTGGTAGGCCATAAAACTTGGCTGAGTAGTAGAATCTATGATAAAGGAAAGATAGATGAGGAGTTCTAAAACAATAGGTCATGTCAGAGACTATGTATGAATCTTGCGGAAGCTAGCGAGGTATGCGGAGATAGGAAAGCATGGAGAAAGATTGTGAATGAAAAATAAATAAGAGGCAGGGATTGTTTTATCTACCCCGCAAGGGAATGGCGTGAAGGTTAAGTTACGTTAAGGTTAAGTTATGAAAATTACTAACATCACTATGTCTATCTAGATTTCTCCAGGTTAAAAGTAATTTTAATAACAAATAAGATAATAATATTTATAGATGAATTGAAAATGCTTTTCTGCATAATCAAATCCAGGTACTAGGAAGTGGTTGGATCAAATATTTCTTGTATTTTTGCATTTAGAAATTTCATCTGTGTTAAATAGAGAAGATTGGGGTGAAATTGATGCATTAACCTTGAAATGTATAGAAATAAATTTTGACATTTCGTTTAGACATCAAAAAGCAAAATTTGATAAATTATTCAAGCAATAATACAATAGACAATCTTTTGGTAATAAAAAAAAAGTTATTGCCCTTTCTGATTATAATTTTTTAGATGATGCTATTGAAGTGCTTTCTATTGGCGGTAATTTTGCGATAACACCAATAGTAATACCGTTTGAAGGTATAATTTCCAATGTTGAGGATTGTATTAGATCTTTATCCTTTGATGTTGCAAATGAAGTTATATATAAGACTTTTAACATATTACGTAAATAAAAAATAAATCTGTAAATCTCTCCAAATCTAAATTTAAAGATTTATTAGGTTTGGCTACTAAAGAAAATTATTTTATTTTCAATAAAATACAATACAAGCAAACTGACGGTATCGCTATGGGCAGCCCTTTAGGACTGACTTTTGCTAATGCATTCCTGGTATTTTATGAAAAATTATGGCTAGAAAACTGTCCTAATAACTTTAACCATTTTTTCTACAGACGTTATGTAGATGATACTTTTCTTCTTCTTTTAAACATGAACATCAAATCAATAAAGTTCTTAACTACTTAAACAGCCAACACCCTAATATAAAATTTAGTTGCGAAACAGAAAAAGATAACATATTATCATTTCTAGGAATGAATGTAATGAAATCAAATTTCGGCTTTTGCACGTCAGTATATAGAAAGCGTTTAATGGATTATACAGTAACGTTGACAGTTTCCTTCGAAATAAATACAAAACAGGATTGATTAACATTCTACTATATATAGCATATATTGTAAACGCCTTTGCTTTACAATAATTGAATTAAAATGGTTTATTTTAATTTACCTCGGTCTAGCTCAAATCGGGTCTTGTCTTAACAAGACGGGGTGGTTCGTATTTTGGTGCTTAACACTGTATACTTTGAATAAGTACAACAAAATATTTTAAACGTATATTACCTATTTCTACAAAACTAAATAATCTAAACTAAATGAAATAAATAAATGAAATAAATTAACAACAACAAAAACAAATCTTATTTAAGGTTACCGGATGTCCTTCTGGCAGCGCCCGTTTGGTTGGTCCCCGTGGACGTTAGTGGAATTATTGGATCCTGAGCCGTTTCTGTGGAAATATAAATTATTGTGGTTCAAATACTAGTGTGTTATGACCCAAAAATCCTAATAATGACGATTTAATTTGGTTTATTACGACCGTTCAGGCCTGCCCTGTAAACGGTGGCTATTGTCAGGTGGCGGGTAATATTCTATGTATTAGATAAGTCGGGGCCAACGATCGCGTTGGTGTCTTTAAGCAGATCAAAGAGAAAATCAATAATTTAAAGTAACCTTTGTGCGCATGACTATACTTATACGTGATTTGGATTTCAGACTGACTGGATATGAACTCAGTACTTGGAATGCTTACACAGGACAGGTTAATATTTACACGTTTTAAATGCAAATTGTACGTACGCGTTTGATTATTTACTCAATTAATCAGGATGATCTCAGGATTTCTTAATTAGTTGAGAACGTATTTACAGTAATGAAATGAATATCTAACATTTAATTATGCCCGGAAATAAGACTTATTAATTCTTTATTATTAGAAAAACGTCTGTTTTGTTAAACGCGTATAACTTTCGTATAATCGAAACGTATTCTACCTAATAAATACAGGAAGACGGAGTTTATCAAGATCTTTACGTTAGTTATTATTAAAATTGCTTCTTTTATTAATTGTTATAAACGAATTAATCTGAGGCGAGTTTACACGACCTTTTAGGACTGCGTGTACTAAATTGAACAATTCTGAAAATTGTTTCCGACGGATTGAAGATGTCTTAAGTAAGTGATTTTTCTCGGGATTAAAATGAGAGAATTTACACGCATAATGTGCGTAATCTTTCCTGATGCTGATAAATAATGGATAACTTTTCGTTGCAAGAAAATATATGCGTGATATAGGAATGTTTATTTTACCGGATTTCCTTTATTAGGAAATACTATTAGAAGAATATCTAACAAAATTTATATGCGATTTGCGAGACCCAGGAGTATGTTTGATGCAATTTATCACGTAAACGCACAACGGGTTCGTCTTTATTTAAGTGGACGATCACGCGGGTGATCTTGAGGAATACGGCTGAGATTACCTCTAGGTCAAGGCGTCGCTTGTTTGTATTGCTAATTTTCCTCAGGATCTGGTCGGTGCATTGTATTGTAATGTACGTATAATATCTGGTTAATGGAGAGCCCTTTATAAGATTCTGGGTCCGCCCGTCGACTGCTGTACAAAGGGATCTCCTGGTAAACCGGTAGAATTAGAGCGAGTACCTTTCTTGCCGCTGGAGTAAATGGAAGATGACTACAGGGCGTTAGCCCGAAGTAACAACGTCCTGGTTTGTGTGTATGTGTGCAGAAGGTAACTTCAGGCTCTACAGCCTGCCGTGACTTCTAGTGTGTATGCTGGCAGAAGGTAACTTCAGGCTTTACAGCCTATCGTGTACTTCTATGTGTGTACTGGAACGGTTAGATAACTTCCGGGCTATGCAGCTCGTCGTTTCTCTAGGTGTCTGGTGTAATATTTAAGAAAAGTGGTGCAATAAAACTTACGTGCTGTTAACCTTAGCGTATCTCAACCAGCAGTTTGATTGTATAATACTGATTTCTGATGACGGCGGCAAAGTAACGCGACTAAAGATACAGGACGGTTCAGGATGAACGGATGCGGTAATCGACAGGTCGGCGACGTCACAACGAAACTAACCACGGCAGGCGCGCGCGGTCTGGATCTCGGTTCTAGATTCTGGATGCTGGAGACGCGAGTAGCAGGATAGCGGAGTCGCGGAGTCGTCTGGACTGGAATCGCGGAAAGTAGTCGCGATAATAGCAGTTGCGGAATCGCGGAGTAGCAAAGTAGATTTCTTCCGGCAGCGCCGCCATTTTATAGCTGATTCGCGGTGGGTAGATCCGGCTTCTATGCAGGGCGTCCTCTGGCTGTGATTGGCTGAGGTTCTCGGACGTAAGATATTTTATGCTTTTATTATCTACGTCGGAGGGATTAAAATTAATTATTTATGATGCAATATCGCGCAATCTTTTGTAATGGATTTTAATTTTACGCAATTTATCTATCTTGTTCACTGTAGGGCAATTAAAAAATAATTAATTCAAAAATTTTAGTAAAGTTAAGCTGGATCTTTACAATATGCTTTGTTCTTCTTACAATTTACTACGTATAGAATTTGAAAAATTAAAAATATTTCTGTAGTAATGGATGCAACTTAAATTTTATCAATAACTGCGGATGCCATATTAGTTAACATATTCAATTTTTCAGAAACATAAATTTATAACGTACAATTTGTCTCATTGTCACATTTAACTGTCACGTCATCTTATGTATATTTATTTTCAAAATGGTTTACGAACTAAATAAACTGGCACGTTAAAATGAATCTAGTGCTGTATTTCGTCTTAAATTCAGGTCAAAAATTGGTGTAATTAAATCTTTAGTGGATCAAATGAAACGCATTTGTGATCCTGAATTCTTGAAGATGAATATAAATATTTAACAAAATCACTACATCTAACGGATATTCACTTAAAGATATTAATAATGTTATTACACCTGCTAGACATAATCATAAGGAAAACGAGTGCTTAATGGTGTACTGCTTTTTTCCTTTTATAACTAATGTTACCAATAAAACTGAAAAAATTCTAAGAACATTTAAGGTCTCTTGGAGCTGTTTCAAACCCATTATGATCTTCCGGAGTGTATAAGTTATCTTGTTCATGTAGAAAAATCTACACTGGACCCACAAAACGTTACTTTGATACTAGACGTAAAGAACTAAGAACATATGACATTTTGTGAATTAGGCCGATCAGAGAAATCTGCAGTAGCTAAGCATGCCTTAAATAATTTAAATCATCACAATCAATTTAATAATATGGACATATTGTCAAGATAAACAAACTCATCATTATGTTTGTTTACAAAGTGAAGCTATAGGGATATAAAATAACACTTAACAATTATTAACACAGCCATTTCTTTGTTAGGTTTGACTAGATCTTTAATTGATAAGCCAAGTTTCTATTTGTGAATACTTTTATCAATTTCAAATTAAACTTTTTCACAACTTTACACTTACATCATATTGATTATGACATTTTTCACTGTTAGCCTTCGAACGTTAGAGGTTGTTCCGATTTGTCATCTTCAAGGCAGTTTAACAATATTTAATTTATTAAGGATCTAGTTATCCTTGTTAAAATTGCAGTCTATAACTGGCTTTATACGTCTGTCAATCTGTTATATTAATAGCAGGCTTTCGTTTGCGTTTTCACTTCTCCATATTTCATAAATTTGTTCTAACACCTTAAACAATTCTAAAAGATTTTACTACTATTGAGGACGATAACCGTAAGTGTTATCAAAATTATATAATTATTTTAATACTTCGTACTGGAAATAAGTATTGAGTATTAGCGTCTGTAAAATATAATTACATTTAAATTTAGAACTACCACAGTGGAGGCTTGAGGTGATAAAGTTTTTTTATTATTCCAATGCAACGCTGCGCTGCCTTATAATGAAAGTAACACTAGAGAAAATTGGTCCAATGTGGTGGCGAGTGACTAGTTAAAGCTGTTACATCACAGAAAATGACGCTCTACGTGGAGCGTGTGATTAAGTATTTAAGGATAATACATCACAGCTCGAAAACAATGAACAAACATCGAATCAGATTAAAATTTTATCTTGTGTAAGTGCAATGCTTTTAATTTGATCAATAAGTTTACCGAATTTGAAACAATAACAATAAAGTGTTGATAAGAAAGATTATCAAATTTACTAGACGATCAGTAGAACAGTAGATAAGTAAGTGCGTTAGTACCAGAAACAATGGGTCGCATAGCATTACTGGGTTATGCATCTCAGGCACGCAAAATGCTTTAGGTAGTGCGGGATTGGATACCATTAGTCTAAACCTATGTCAGTCATCCAGAACTCTTTTAAATTCTAATAAAACCGTCTAGTTGAAATAATCATTTCAGAAGAGGATCTTTGGTAATGGCTGAATAAGAACCCGAATTTGCAATTTAAATTTTACTGGTTTGTCTAAAGTACTTTTTGCACTGTTCATCCATTGATTTAATTGGACTTTCTATGTCAACTATGATTTTATCCAACAGAGATTTGATAAAATTAAGATTATACTTCAAACCTTTATTTAATAAATCCATTTCTTCCCTGTTAGAAGTCTCAGAAGATTTGTTAATAACAATATTTTCGTTTGTAGCAGTACTATTTTGCCTGACGTGCTTGTAGAAAATTTTCATCATTTGTCACACGTCCAAACCGCACTTGGCGTCGTGCAGGCTTACCGAAGTAAGCGAGTTGCCATGCCAGCTACCGTGGAATTGGGCGGGGTCGATCTGAAGAGTAAAATGATTGAAAGGTAGTTTCAAACACCTTACACTTATCATAAATCTGCAACTCGCAACGCTCACTCCGGGAAAAATTTTTTCTAGGCGCCACCACAATCTTAAATTTTGTTAAAGTAAATAGTCTTAGGCGGGAATGAATCGTATCCTATTTGACTGTGGAAGGCAGGATTGAAGCGTACTCAGTAAAACCCTTCACCACTTAAGTTCATTCACGCTTGAAAAGAAATTAATCCAAAAGCTCAAGAAAATTTTGAAAAACACGAGTCTTCATAAACTTATTGAACACACCCCGTACATATAAAAATTCCTAATCATAAAACGTTAATTTGAATACTTTTGAAGTATCCCTCGTATACCTATAAATGTATATTTCTAACTGTTATAAAACTGAATTAAATAAACAATACCCAATTTAGAAAAAAAATCAAAGTAATATAAAAGAAATCGGTTTAATAATTTTATCTCAAAAATAGACCGGTCATCATAAATAATATCTTTATATTTTATTAATACTTTCTCTTTAAAAATTGTATTTAGACATTCATCAATAGGTTTAAATTTTAATACTTCAAATCTGTAATTTATGCTTAATAAAAATATTCGGTCAGTAGTGTTCTGAACCTGATTGACTGTAAAATAATTCAAAGTAGTTAAAATAAAATTTTGTAATTGATCTGGCTGCTCATTACGCAATTTCAAATCATAAAACTTAAGATAAACAAAGGTTAAGTTCAATTACAAATAGGTGTAACCCGTTAGGTAAATTGATAGGTTAATGCAACAATTTTATCCCATCTGACACAAATAAACAACAAATTAAATTAAATACTAGATATATATTGACAAATTTGCACTTGTA
>JARFJB010002029.1:785000-812500 GCA_036346205.1 Vesta saturnalis
TAGAATAAAAGACATAATAAGTGCCTACTTATCGTGCAAGAAAAGATTAAGTTACTAATAAGGCTATGGAGTTAGCCGATTTAATTTTTGCAATAGTTACCTGCAACCTGCATTAAATAGAGCACTTATCACTTATAACAGTAACAAGCTATCAATTAAAATAAATTGTTAATGATAACAAAAGTACCTAGATAAAAACAAAAATAGAAATAAGTACATGTGACACCTCTTGTCAAGTGCGAATAGGACCATAACTATATATATAATGAATCCACCTTTCGGTTTGAGATTAATTATTAATAAAACAACTAATAAGAACGCAACAGTGAGTACTTTCAGGTTGTCACTAAAAGTTTAAGAAGTATTATTTCGTCGAAATATCATTTCAAAAGCAAAATGGAAAACGTTTTAACAGAAGAAGAAATTGTCAAAATAAAAAAATCCTTTAAATATACAGAGGCGACGTTGGAGAACTACTTACCACTAAAAGGTTTAGAAGTTAGAAATGATGATATTTTCTTAATTGGATATCCAAAATCAGGTATTTACGAATAAAATTAAAAAAAACAATTTTAATGTTGTTTTCAGGTACTACTTGGGCGCAAGAAATGGTGTGGTTAATTGCTAATGATCTTGATTATGATGGTGCTAAAACTTTTATCGATGAACGATTCCCTCTTTTAGAAATTCAAATGCACGTTAAAAGTATGAAATATGATGATGTTCCTGAGTGTCAGTTAAATTCTGTGGAGTTTGTGAAAAACATGAAAAGTCCGCGTTTCGTTAAATCGCATTTAGGATCAAATTTGTTGCCAAATCAACTACTTAATGGTGAAAAGGGAGCAAAGGTAAGAAATAATACGGCGCAACCTGTTATATTTTGACCCACTTTTATTTTGAATAACGCCGAAATGGGGAAAGATAGCAATGTGCATTTTTCACAAAAGGGTTGGGTATTTCGACACTATTGCCGATTTCTTATCATCTTTTGTTAAACCCAAAATAAAATGGCCGATTCTCGGGTATAGAACAACTTTGTTATTTTGAATGAAACACCCAGTATTAAAATACTTATCTTTTTTGGGATTTTTTAATGGTGTACTTTAAATTATACAATCTAAACGTTTCGATAACACTTACAGTTATCTTCGTCAGTAGTAATGTTTGTTAAAAATTGTTAAAGATGTAGTAAACAATTTTGTCAAATTTGAAAAATTCAAACATAAGCCTGCTATTAATATAACAGTTTGAGAAACGTATAAGCCTACTATAAAATTGTAGTAAAGAATAACTAGGTCACTAAAATTAAATATTGTTAAACTGCCTCAAAGATGACAAACCAGAACACTCTCTACGACGAAAGCTAACAATGAAATTTGCCAGCCAAAAAACACATTTAACAAAATTTAATCGAGTTATGATGTAAGTGTAAAGTTGTGAAAAACTTCAATTTTAAAATGATAGAAGCATTCACAAATCCAAACATTACATCAAATAAAATAACCCAGTTAAATCTAACAAAGAGATATCTTTATCAATAATTGGAAGTGTTATTAACAATGAAAAGCACAATGCAGAACGTTCTTTGTAATTTTCAATTTCAATTTAATTTCAACTACTTATGTTAAATTATAGTGCTGTGGAAATTACATATAATTGGTAAAGCATTTGCTTCAAGGTCTAGGAAAAACACAGCAAAAAACCTAGACATACCAAAAGTTGAAAACAAATTAAAATTAAGGCGTATCATTATGCTCTTTTTTAATTATAAGATGCCAAAACCTATTTAAACGGAGATTTTCTTCTTGTCTATTAAAATTATTCGGGTGTTTATATATTTCAATAGCTTCACGTTTTGCAATCTCTCCTCTTTCAGGAAATGTACTTACGTTATGGTTATTACAAGAAATACCGAATATATAGGCCCCGATGGTTGACTGTATGTCGATTAAGAATACCAGTCAAGTGCTATTTTTGAAAGTCTCCTGTGGAAGGAAAGTTATGTTTAGTAAGCAACGTTGTTTAGAGTACAGGATCACTTAAAAAGGGAATAGTAAGCAATGGGAATTTGCTAAATCCAATGTTACCAGAAAATACAGGTTTTTCACAAAATAAAAGTTAAGGACTAAAATAATTTTTAAAAGACTAAAATGTTGAAAATGCATTCTACCGACTTCAATACACTTAATTTAATTTAATCTTCACGCCATTCCCTTGCAAAACAATCCCTGCCGCTTATTTATTTTTCATTCACAATCTTTCTCCATGCTTTCCTATCTACGCATACCTCCAAGGCTTCCGCAAGGTTCATACATTGTCTCTGACATGTCCTTTTATTTTTAAAACTCCTTATCTTTCTTTCCTTTATCATACATTCTACTACATTCGTCCAAGTTTTATGCGGCCTACCAGACCCGGCCTTTCCTCTAACCTCACCCACATATATTTGCTTTGTTAATCTTACGTAGTTCATTCTCGCAATGTGACCAAACCAACGTAATGTACTACTTTTATATCTATCCATCATAGTCTTTTCCTCGCCACACTCTGTCATTATGTATTCATTCTTTATCTTGTCCCTTCTCGTTTTACCACATGCGCTTCTCAGGAATCTCATACCCACGGCATTTATTGTTCTTTCGTGCTTTTTTTGACATACTATGTCTCACTTCCATATAGTACTGATTGGAAAAATACGTCATTATAAATTGCTCGTTTCGCAGCTAGTCTCATGCTTTCGTTTCCCATTATCGTCGACATACTTCCAATCACTTTCCTTCCAGTATTGACCCTTCGTCCAATCTCGCTCTCCATTGCACCATCTGCTGTAAACATTCTACCCAGATATACCAGCTCGTCCACCTGCTCCACAACTTCATCTTGCAGAGTCAATACTCTACTCTCCTTTCCTCCTTCCCGATTGACCACGACAATCTTAGCTTTGTTCACGTTTACCTTTAGGTCCATGCTCTCACAGACTGTATCAAATTTCCTCAAAGCAGTTTGCAGCTCATGCGCACCGTCACTTAATAAGTCATCTGCATACACCAGAAGTCGTACATTTACGTCACCAACCATTACACCATTTGTATCGGTACATTTACCAAAAGTGGTTCAATCCACACTCCGATCCGCGCATTACTTTTGCGTCTTTCACCAGGTTTCTAAGCCGTTCATTATACATTATCAAGTCTATCATACTATTAGACTCACCTCTTTGCCATGTATGTATATGCACAATTTTATGTTTAAACCACGTAGTAGATATACATATTTAAATTTGTAAAAAGCTCATTAAAGCCATGAACTAAAAATTGCCCAGAAGTATTTTCGTATATTACTTTTAATTATTCTAAATTTTGAGGTAGTGGATGATAGCAACTTTATTTTACATATCCTTGTTAGAAGAAATCTGGGATTGTCAAGTCCGGAGAACAAGGTGGCAAGGATATAGGGCCCCGTATTGCAATGCACCGGTTTCCAAAAACGTTGTTCAGTGAATACTTCGTAATGTAAGCATAGTAGGGTGTAGCTCCACCTTGTTGGAAATAAACGGAATTTAATAGATTTTCTTGTTTCAATTAGAGGTAACAGAAATTTCCAATATATCAACATACGTAAAAGAGGTTACAATTGATCGTTGGAATAAAAATTATCCATGTATTTTTTATTTCGACATGCCACACCCGAATGTGACTTTCGGTGAATCTCTAACGTATTCTTCGACCACTTTCTGTCGACCAGTACCTACAGCTATGCTTATTTACCTTTTCGTTCATGTGAAAAGTGGCTTCTTCTGACATTATTAATTTATCCAAGAAATATATAAGGTCCTGGAATAGTGCGTCATGCATCCATAGCTCCTATACTAATTAAGTTAGGAATTTCGTTCGAAGACCTATACTGCACATATGAGTGTATTTTGGGAAAATATTTTCACATATACGGAATGCTCCAAAGAGTATGACTTCATAAAATAATTTTTTTAATGGTACACTCTGTATTTTTGTGTATTTTAGTTCTTTCTTTGTGTTCTTTCTTATTTCTCAAAATTTTATTTAATTTGCAATAAATTACAAATAATAACAAACCGTTATACACGCCAGGAGAAAATTATTAGAAAAACGATCTTAGATCTGTTTTGTTCGAGCTAGAAAGTGTGAACTTTAATACAACAAGTCTAACGATAGTTTTTTCTTATTTTATACATGGTGTCCAAAATTTGGTTCCAAAAATGATAACCTTCGAATCAGTTTTTCTTAAGATTTTCAAATCGATCACCTGCTACAGCCCGTAAAGGCAACGTGCGGGCACGGTATAGCTCAGTGGCCTAACAGGAAACCACAATGTTCACTCAAAATATTGACATTTAGGTCTTGTCTACATTGTCTATTGTGAAATCTCATGTATTGGGTTTTTGTGCACTTTAGGTGTAATAAGTTAAAGGATAACCATTCGTCGAGAAATTTTAAAGTGGAATTACATTTATCTTGGATAATTGAAGTTGCTTTATCACTGATAATTAAAGATGTGTCATCAACGCATAAGCTGCAAGTTGTACTATCATTTATAATGTACTTATCCATATCGTTTATATAGAGCAGAAATAGATAAGGTCCTAAGACGGTACTCGTGTCCTATTCCTAATGACACCACCTCGGCGTCTGAAGTGTACGTTTGTATGTTTTTGTCTGATATGTATTTTCCCCCTCAGCACCCCAACTCCGTTCCTTCCGATCCTATCTTGACCACTCCCATCCTTAATTCCACCATGCATTCATACGTAATGTATGTATATATGCAGGGAATCCATGATTGTGGTTAAGGAGCTTGGAAAACTCAAACAGCCCGCCCTCCCCTTGGGGAGGGAATGCAATACGTGACCATTCTTTTTTTCTCTGATAAGTGATTTATAGCTACATATTGTTGTCTGTTTGAAAGGAATGATTTTATTCATGTTGGTGAAATACCTCTTATACCATAGTTTAATAATTTGTTACACAAATAATTTTGATTAATGGAGTTGATCGGCCTATTTCCACAGTTTATGCTTTTTGAGCGCGATGTTTCGGAAGCAGACTCTGCTTCCGCCATCAGGTTTAGTCCTGAGAAGGACTGTTTTCGCAGGTGAGTCGAATTCATATGTTATGTATAATTTCTTTCCAAGCACTTGACTACTCTCAGATTCGAACTTGGTACCTTTTACTAACTAGTCTGACACCTTTACCGCTGAGCCACTGAGTAATCCAATATATATATTTTTAGAACTTTTTTTGCCACTATCTGTATGTTATCCCATTGAATGCTATGGTCTTCGTTCCAAACATGTTCGGCGATTCTTAATCTTTCTGTTTCGCTCTTGCGGACGTTGTTCTTATGTTCCTGCGTTCTCACTTTGAGCGGTCTACTGTTCTCTCCTATGTATGCTCTGCCGCATTCGCATGGTAGGTTGTATACACAATTCTTGAAATTCTGATCTTAATTGTATGGTTTGGTTTTGCTTAGTATTCCCCTGAGCGTTCTGGTCAATTTGAAGGCAGTGCGTATCTTGTATTTGCTGCCTATCCTTCGTATTTTGTATGAGGTACCTTGTATGTATGGTATTATCGCTGTATATTTAGGTTCTTCTTTTTCTGTTACCCTTTTCCTGTTTAGGTTCGGTGTTAGATCGTGGTTGCCATTTTCTTTGAGTGTTCTAGCCATATTTTTTTTTCTTTGTTCAGGTCCTCTTGTTTTGAGCATATTGCTTTTACTCTATCGTACAAGCATTTTGCCACGCCCAACTTCACATGTTTGTGGTGATTGGAACTGTAGTGTAGGTGTCTCCCCGTGTGGGTAGGTTTCCTGTATACACTTGTCGTGAAAGTGCTGTCATCCCTGTGCACAAGTACATCCAGGAATGGCAGTTTTTGTTCCGACTCCAATTCCATTATGAATTTTATAGAGGGTGCGCGGCTATTTAGATGGTCTAGGAATTCATCCATCTTATGATTGCCGTGTTGCCACACTACGAAAGTGTCGTCCACGTATCTAAGCCACATCCTTGGTTTCTCTGTGAATTCGGATATCGCTTGGTCTTCAAAATCTTCCATATATATATATATATATATATACAGGGTGATTCAAATTCGAGGCTAACCAAGGGATTTCGAAAACGGTAAGAGATAGAGGGGTGGTTTAAATTTGGCAAAGTTGCGAAATTTTGGGAACAACAACATTCTGCCGAGAAACCAAAAAAATTTTATTTCGTTTTCGAAATTTAAAAAAAAACCAAAATCTCTCATTTTCGTTTTTTTTTGACCTTATTTACAAAGATATTCAAAATTAAACAATACATTCTTAAAACAACTTTTTCTTGCTTACAACATGGTGGCATCAAAATTTTAATACGACGTTTCGTCTTCTGCCGACCATCATCAACTTTTTTATTTCTTATGGCCGCCATCTTCAATTCTTAGACCACTAAATAGAGCTTTTTTTTGTGATTTCAAAAATCTATAATTTTCCTACCTTATGTTGAACCGTTTAGCTAATATTATCAAAAAAGTAAAATTATTGTTGATTTTAAAAAACGATCTAGATATCATTGCACTGTAGGTGCGTGTACATATTGTTTTTTATTATCAAGATACCTTTGAATTTGATTATTCTTTATTGTGTTTAATATGGCTACTGTACTGTAATTGTATTTGTGTTTTTTTTTGTGAATGTTGTAATTGTATTAGTATTTAAAATGCCATTTTCAAACGATGAAAAGCGTGACATGTTGCAAGTCTATTATGCCAAAGTCAGATACATTAAACGCCTATTTTGAAATGTACCCTGAAAGAAATCAACCAAACGAAAGTTATTTCTTAAAATTCATTATGTACTGTAAAGGTTCACTAATAATATCTGCAATAGCTTTCAATAGTTTTACTGATATTTCATCAGGGCCGGGTGCAGAATTTGTATTTGGTTGACATTCCATCGGCGTATGTTTCTATTGGATTTGTTAATACGACTTATGATGTCGTGAGGAGTGTTCTTAAAGTATGTATTGAATAAGTTTGTTACTTCTGTAGGGTCATTTGTAATGTGTTCGTTATTTTGAATAGTTACATTGCTATTCTGTTTATGTTTGTTAGATAAAGTATTAACAACCTTCCAAAAACCTTTTAATCACCCCCATGAGCGAATGCAACCACCTACATGCTGCCGCTTACCCCTATACACCCATCTGTAAGCAACCAGCCCTACTTACCCCTTATGTAGACATCAGCATGCAAACATTCACACACACAACCCTTATGATCCGGTACCAGATACCTGAAGAAGTCATCTAAAGTATAAACGATGTTCGCATGGCACTGCTGCATGCAACATCACTAAGCATCCGCGCAGTCATCCCCTGCTTACTCCTTATGCAGACATCCGCATGAAACCATTCACACCATTGCAGCTTAATGCTTGGTCACGTGACTGACAGAACGCTTCTGACTGACTGCGGAGACCAAAAATGACCAGAAGGGATCTTGGAAAACTCCATAAGATATAACATGGGATTTTAAGGAAAAATATACCAGAACCCATGCTGCTTATCTACTAATACCTAAATTCGAAAATTACACAGCCATACCACAACATATAAATAAATTTGCTTACAATCGGTAAATTGATTCCTATAATAATAACTAAAAAAAAATTTGGCGAAGACTCGCAAAACAATCACTGACGTGCAAATAAGCGAGCTGTTCGGTCAACGACCTATTTATTTTATAATTACATTACGATATCTCTTAAATCTAATCTTCAAATGAAATTATTTCAACCAGATAAAAATGACTAACTCTCATATTACGTTAAGACTTAAATTAAACAACGAAACAACCAAAAAGTTGTCATCGTAAAGTTATGTACATCTATAATTTTCTGTAAAACCAGTAAATCACTCAATAAATGGATGCACTCCAAAACATCTAAACTTTTAAATTTTATATAAATGCGAACGTTGTACGAAAAGAATAAAGTTACAAATATGTACACAACAAAAATTACACTCACTTAATTTTCTCCGAAACACATTGAATGTAATTTTGTATCGTAAAATTTCTAATAAAACTGATTTAGATTGAGTCTTGCAAACTCAGAGAGCTGAAATATACTTACTTTATATATATATATATATATATATATATATATATATATATATATATAGTAATGGTATAATTTAGGGTTTTACATTTAAATTATTTAATGAACGTATGATGATATACAAGGGTGAATGCGGCACTTTCTAACGAAGACTTTAGAGGGAAATATTTAATACCCAAGAGTAAAATCATTAGCCTTTAATAATTAAATATCAAATTTTATATTAAAAGATATCTAACCTCAACAACAGACAAATGACACAATCGTCACATTCGTGTCACTGTCAGATATTCGATAAAATCACGCGACACACCCTGTATATTATTTATCTAATACAGAATTTAAATACAAATATTTTTTGTATTACAAGTGGATTAAAATTCTGGACCTTTATCAAGATATTTAACAAAAACCACAAACATGCCTATTTATTAGTAAAGCATTAAATAAATGTAGTTAGCCATAGAAATACAACAATGTTTATTTATCATATAATTTTGACAGTAGCTAATTTATCTTAAAAGATGTTCAATATGTCTTCCATTTCATTCAAGACATCTATCTCTTCTTGCTTGAAAGTACCTTTCTACATCTCGTAGCATAGCGGGTGTAATTGTTGTAAACGTGTTGATTATTCTTTTGTTATGGGCGAAAATTGGAGGCAACAGATAAGGAAGAGGTCAGTAGCTCAGTGGACTAAATGGGGTGAGCGTGTTATTAATTTTGCGATTAGGATAGCTCATAATGTATAAGACACAATAAGTCATAAACTATATGTGCAGTAGAATGTTTATAAACATCAATGTAGGGGTCGTAATACCTAAATGCGAGCAATTCACAGCGAAGTTCCAAACAAACAAAAAAACTTGATTACCTTTGTCGCCAAACCAGGTGAACCAGTAAATTAACAGCCTTGGTCCAATGTTCCCTGGAAAGCTTCAAAATATTTGCACGCGAACGCAATAAAATGTCGTGATAATAGACCTGTTGATCGGTCAACAATCTTATTTACTCTATATTTACGTAACGTTGAATCTCAATGAAAGTTATATTGTAAAATAAAATTATATCAAAAAACTCAAAAATAGCAAATAATCTAATATAGAAAACTCTCACAAATTATTACGCTAAAGCTTTCATCAAAATAAAAGAAAATAAATTGAATGTTGCCGCAGTTAAGTTGCATAAATCACAAATTCCCATAAAACAAACCAATCACTAGTTAACTTGAACCTTATCAAAATATCTCATCTTTTAAATCTGGTACCACGTAAATAATAATAACGCGGTGACAAAGGAATGAAGTCACATATAATATTACTCCCAATAACGAAATAATACTCTCCAATTCGTTAACAGTGTTCATCTATCATGATAATATTAAAGAAATATACAATCAGGATATTGATACAGTTATCAAAACACATTAAATTCACTCAGGGAGTAAAGTGCTATTTTTCTTACGTAAAACTTCTATTAATTAAATCGGAATGAGTTTTGAAAGGTTTAAATTCCCAAAATTATCAACCTTAAGTACCATAAATTTTAATTAACACCTTAAAGGAATAATAATGACGTAGAAACGTAAATTTGACAAACTTATATAATTAGAATTCAGGATAAAATGTAGAAAATTACGCACCGTACGTAATGATACAATACGCGAGTGAATACACTTTTGTAAAATTAACTTAATCGCCTAATCAGCGTTTATGCAGAACTATACACAAAGGAAGCGCATTCATCCGCCTGACAAATACAAATAAAACAACTTTATTAAAATCTCTAACAAAAAAAGTAAACGTAGAAAAGTAATTACCTTAATTCCCAAAATTGAACACTTTAAACTCTCGCTTTCCTTTGTACAACGGTATAGGTAAGTTTTCATGCAATTCGCCCTTTTGGTAATTGAACGGTAGACACCAATTTTCTTGAATCTCCCTTACGCGGCTCACAGTACGGTAACTTCACAGTCGTCAAATTTCTACGAACCGTCTATTTTTGAATTATATTAGCACAAATTTAGTGACGAAAATATTTAAGCCAAAACCAGGAGATTAATAATTGTGTCAACTGGTTTAATATATCTACACACTAATTTATTTACGAACGTTCTTTGTCCTTTATATACACAATTTATTATAGCGATATTATATTTGCGGCAATTTCTTTTATTTGTTTGAGCAGCTGTGAACGCGGATGTACATTCGTGATACACAAATGATTATACTGAGCTTACGATATAAGAATCCACAAAAAGCGCAATTTTATTGGGAAAGTCAGGAAATATCACTAACATTAAACACTAATTTTCTTCACAAGAAAGATCCCCGGGATGGCTGAATCCACTAAAAGATCAATGTGAAAACTTTTCCCAAGATAACTTCAAATAACCCCGGTAGAACGTAAGTAAATTCAGTACGCACTCAGATCATATCACGCGCTCAGCGTCTCAACCTCTTTCTTCTACAGCATCGACGTTGACTGCCTAATAAAAACAGAACTCTCCTTTCCCTCGCAAGGTCACGTCATCCTTTTTAATCGCCGTATAAAAATTTTTCATACCCAAATTGTGTAGTAGACAATTCCCAGGAAAGGAACAAACTTGATATCTAGAAACGACGAACACATCCTGTTTTCCAACACGAGACCATGTTATTCAAATAAATTTTCCACACTCGAACAAACAACCCAATACGTAAATGAACCCAAACTTGAAAATAATGTAGAAATGTTTAAACGCGACTGAACCTTTCGTTATCGACGACCACAGCACAAACAAATTTATTCCCAAACATATTATGTTTGGAAATCTGTGTTGAAACTTAATTCCTTTCGAACTGCGATAACAATTTTATCTACAAAGAAGCCATTTAGTGACGTAATTCCAACGCAGGCTAAACTATAAATTAATGATTACTTAAAAATAAGATCATCAACAATTTTCGTAAGTGTTATCTAACAATGCTCCGACCTGTTGCGAAAAATGGGCTGGAACTCCATCTTGTTGTAGCCACATATTTTGTGCCTAAATATTTGGTGGTAGCAACACAGGTAAATCGTTACAATTGACCGATAAGGTGACCGTTAAAAAAGTAAGAGCCTACCACATGTTCTCCAAGAATACCTCCCCAAATGTTTATTGACCAACGATGTTGGTAGTCGGTTTGTTGTGTGATTCTCAGATTTTTCGTAGCATAATAGGAAAAATTATGCTTGTTGACGCATCCATTATTGTGAAATGTGGCCTCATCCGACAATAAGACGTTCCGTTTAAAATCACAAAGTTACCCTATACCCCAAAATCGGCCATTTCATTTTCGGTATTACAAGTGATAGTAAAACATCGACTTACTATCTTTTCCCATGCCGACCTTATTCAATGCCAAAATGGGCTAAAATGTGGCCGGGCACGCTGTATAATGACGTTTTAGGTTATTTATAAATATTTTTAGATTATTTACATTGCAAGAAATCCTAAAGATGTTTGTGTATCTGGATATTATTACAGTAAGGATGTCCTAAAAATAACAACCGCTTCTTTGTCTTTGAACGAATGTTGTAAAATTTTCATGTGTGATGCAGATCCTTTAATAAATTACTGGGACTCATTATTATATTTTTGGAATCGCAGACACGAAGGTAACATTTTGTTTATTAAATACGAAGAAATGCAAGAAAATCTCCTTGATGTTATTCGTAAAGTGGCAATTTTTTTGGAAAAATCACTTACTAGAGAACAAGAGGAAGCGTTAATAAAATGGCTAGATTTTGATAGTATTAAAAAAAATCCAGCTGTTAATCACGAAAATATATACAAACAACCTGGTTACATCCGAAAAGGAAAAACAGGAGATTACAAAACGGAAATTTCACCAGAAGTACTTCATTGTTTTGATATTTGGATCAAAGAGAAAACCAAAAATACCGATTATAAAGTGTGAACATATACTGTTTTATGCTTAAAAAAGATGACCAATATATATTAAAGCTCTGTAATTAATAAACAATTTATCATTATAGGTGTTCTGCGTTAGTGTTGGTCCTTAATGGTTAGTTGATCAACACTGGTTCCTCTGTTCTCCTATTCACACCGCCCCCTCCTCCAAGCCGTCAATTATTTTCCTTCTTCGTCTTCCCCTTCTCATCTGTCCGTTAACCATTTATCCGATCACATCTGTTACTAGGCAGTTCCTCCTGACCACTTAATGTTCAGCGTCCTTCTCTAAACCCACATTTCAGACGCTCTATCCTTTCCCTTGCGCGCTCGTTTTTTAGCAATGTGCACATCTCAGACCCATACATACCTTTCAACTTGTCCTAACCTCTTTCTATGCACTATAAGCTTAATTTGCTCTTGTTTTTCTACTTTAGCGTTGTTTTCATTTATTCTTAGTCTGTACTCGGTTTTTAGCTCGTCTAAATGCTTCAAACATTTCTTCTAGCTCTTTTTGACTTTCATCAAATACTATCATGCCGTCTGCAAATCTTACGCTTCCAATATTTTTTTTATTTTTTAGAAATCTTTCTCCTATAGTTCGTACGCCCCTATAGCGTCTCCTGTTCCTAAATTCGTACTGTTCCTCAGGTACAATGTCTTCCATAAACAGTTCTACGGGTATCCCGTCCATCCCTGCCGACTTCTCTTTTTCATTGCTTTCATTGCTGCCTCCACCTCCACCTTCAGGATGCCCATTTCTATATTATCCATCTTTACTTCCTCCTCATTCTCTACTTCCAACGTGCTTGGTTTGTTATTAGATTGACATAGTTCCTTCATCCATTCTTTCCATATTTTCAGTATTTCTTTTTCCTCTGTTGCTATCACTCCGTTCCGGTTTTCTACTTTCGCCCCAGTATTAGACTGTTTAGGTTTCTTTCCATTTCGTGAAATATTTCTTACTGCATTATAAACCAGATAGTGCCTTCTAATCTTAAAAGATTTCGATTTTAGTACAGTTTGTTTCAAACTACTGCTTCCTCGCCTTATCCGTTTCCCTTCTCAACTGAGTGTTCAGTTTCCTATACAACCCTTTCATTTCTTATGTAACAAGGAATTGAACTTTTCAATACCTTTTTTTTTCGCTCCTACTGTTCCTTTAAGCTTTCCAAGCTCATTGTTTCTGTCGCTTCCATCTCCTTCTTCATTATGGAACCTATCACCTGTAAGTCTAGTTTTTTTAATCTTTCAACATCCCATTTTCTGGTAACCGGTTTAGCGTTCTTTGCCCTTTTAAGTTTTATTTCTAAGTCTGCTACTAAGACTATGTGATCACTAAAACCTGGTCTTGTACAAAATTTCTTAATTCCGTTCCTATTCATACTTTTTATAAGTGCGAAGCCTATCTGTTTTCTGTACAAGCCTCCTGGTGATTTCCAAGTATACATCCTCCGCTTAAGGTGATTAGAATAACTATCATTCTTGCCTCTCGTTCTTCTTGTACTATTAATCCGTTCGTATCTTTTAAAATCTCCCCATCCTCAAGTTCACTGCGAGACAAACCTACTTGGAAGGCTAAAAGTTTCTTCGGTAACGCTTTCACTTTAACGGCTACAAATCCATCACAATCATAAATTACGTTAATCACATAGAGCATTATAGACATCTAGATACTAACATAGAAAAATTCAAGACCGCCCAGTTACATAAAATATCGACGATACAGTTTGAACATTTTCATTTCCTGTACTATTTAACTAAGTTTTAGAACTATTTGTATTTGTATTAAAAAACTTTATAAAGAACAGCTATGTAAAATTAAATAACATCTAAAATATACGTTTATAGATACCCATATAAAGTTGAGCATTATTCACTTACTACAAAACATTGCTAAATTAAATCTTACTTTAAGGACTTTTGTCGAACAATTACGCTTCATATCACAAAACTGCATAAAACATAATCATTTATGATTTTAAGTTCCATATACCAGTATATTACTATATTTTAAATGTGCAGCTGTTCCAGAAATATTAAATAAAAACGAGAAACTGCCGCTACTAAACACTCCCTTTGCGCAGCTGGATTTCTCCCAAAGTACGCTTAAGGAGAAATGAAATTAAGCTTATCTCCCAAATGTCAAATATGTACGTTCTATCGTTCTGAAGTTATCGTTGATACTAATAAACATCCAGACACTCACTCACACACACACACACACACAACACACACACACACACACACACACACACACACACACCACACATCACACACCACACACTACACACCGCACACCTCTCACCCACACACGCACGCACACACACATACACACACACTCACCTATACACGCACACTTACACAAACACAAACACAACAACACACACACACACACGCACACATGCACACACGCACATACGCCCACACACGCTCACACGCACACACTCACGTCCGCCCATCCGCACACGCACACGCATCACACAGCCACACGCACACACATTCGCACCCGTACACGTACATGCACACTCACACACACACACACACACACACACACGTACGTACACACACTTCGTTCACGAAACCGTATACGCACACGCACATGCACAAGGCGCGCACACGTACACACGCACACATACGCTCGCACACACGCCCAAACACACGCCCAAACACACACACACACACACACACACACACACACAGGCACCATGATCGATCTTGGCGAAAGTTTGTCAAACGAAAATGAGGTAAAAAGTTTACTCCGCGTTACCGAAAGCAATCGCGATTGCATAACCTTCTATACTTACATATGTACATGTTGGTTGGAAGATAAAAACCCGTACTAAACACACACACACACACACAAAACACACACACACACACACACACTCAACACAACACACACACACACACACACACACACACACACACACACACACACAGACAGACATCATGTGTCCGGTCTCGGCGAAACTTCGTCAAACGTAAAATGAGGTAATATGTCGACCTAGATGTATTGAAAAAAGGCAATTGCGTAACCTTCTATACCTATATATGCACTTGTATGTTGGAACTTCAATAATAGATACTAAACACACACGCAGCACACGCGCACACACACACACACAAACATACGCACACAGACACAAACACACAAACACATAAACACACTATCACACAAACACACAACACAAACACACATACACACATACTACACATACAACACATACACACATAACACACACACACACATACAACACACATACACACATACACACATCACACACACATACACACACAACACACATACACACAACACATACACACATACACACATACACACATACACAACACATACACACATCACACAACACACTACACACATACACACAACACACATCACACACACAACACACACACACACATACACACACACAACACACATACACACACACACATACACACACTACACACACACACACAACACACACACACACGACATACACACACATACACATCACACTACACACACACACACACAGCACACACACACATACACACAACACACATGCACACAACAACACAACACACACACAGCACACATACACAGCACACACACACACAGCACACAACACACAGCACACACACAGACACACACAACACACACAACAGCATCAACACACAACACACATGAACACACACAACACACAACGACGCATAGACACACAACACTGACACAAGACACACACACATGCACAACACACATGGCACACAACCAAGACAACACACTGGCACAAACACACAACACAACACAAACAACACAGACACACTGCACACACTGCACACACACGAGCACACAGAACACGACAAACCACACAGCACAGACACAGACACACAAACACATCAAGCACGACACAACACTGACACAGACACACACACACACATCACAACACTGACAAAGCACACAACAACACACACACACAGACACACTGACAACACTGGCACGCACAAACACACACACAACACACACACAGACACAGAACACTACGCACAGACACAACACACAGACACACAGACACACAGACACATGGCAAACACATGACACCACACACAACAGCACTGGCAACACACACTGACAACCACAACACACACACACAACACAGCAAACGCACAACCAGCACACACACAGCAAACGCACAAACACGCTGGCACACAAACACACACAACACACAACACAGACACAACGACAGACTGACAACACAGACACGCACAGACACACAGACACCACACAACAGTAACACAACACACACAACACAGACGACAACACAGACACAGACTGGCACACACCACAGCAGCACACAGGCAACAACACAAGACACGAACAACACAGACCACAGACGCACAGCACACAGCACACAACACACAGCCAAGACACACAAGCACCACAACACAACAGACACACAAGACACAGCACAGACAACAGACACACAACACAGACATGGCACAGCAAACACAACAAAAACACAACACACAACACAACACGCAACACACAACACACAACAGCACAAACACACAAACATCAACACACAAACTACACAACAACACAAAACACAACGCACAACACACACACACAGCAAACACGACAACAACCACAACACACAACATGACACAACACAGCACAAACTACAAACACACAAACACAACAACACACAACACACAACACAAGCACACAACACAACAACAACACAAAACACACAACACACACAATGGACACAAACACACAACAACACAAACACAACACACAAACACAACACACAAACACACAAACACACAAACACAACAACACAAACACACAACACACAACACACACACAAACACACACAACACACAACACACAACACAAACAACAACAACACACAACACACAACACACACAACACACAAACACACAACACAACAACACACATACACACAAAACACACAAACACACAAACACACAACACACAAACACACAAACACACAAACACACAAACACACAAACACACAAACACACAAACACACAAACACACAAACACACACACACAAACACACAAACACACACACACACCACACAAACACACAACACACAAACACAAACACACAACACACACAAACACACAAACAACAACCAAACAACAACAACACACAAAACACAAAAGACACAAACCACAACACACAAACACACAAAACACAACACAAACACATCAAACACACAACACACAACACACAAACACACAAACACACAAACAACACAACAAACACACACGCACAACACACAACATGCACAAACACACAACACAACACACAAACACACAAACACACAACACACAACACACAAACTACACAAACACACAACACACTACACAGCATACTACACAAACACAAACACACAAACACACAAACTACACAAACACACAAACACACAAACACACAACACACAAACACACAACACAACACAAACACACACAACACACAAACACACAAACACACAAACGCAACACAAAACACAAACAACACACAACACACAAACAACACAAACACACAAACAACACAAACACACAAACAACAACAAACACACAACACAAACACAACAACACACACACACATAACACACACAACAAACAACACACAACACACAACACAAACACAACACACAAACACACAACACACAAACACAAACACAAACACACAACACACAGACACACAAACACACAAACACAAACACAAACATACAACACATACAAACACACAAAACACACAAACACACAAACACACAAACACACAACACACACAAACACACAAACACACAACACAACAACACAAACACACACAAACACACAAACACACAAACACACAACACACAAACACACAAACACAAACACAACACTACAAATAATCACACAACAAAACTACACAAACACTACAACACAAACACACAAACACAAAACACATCAAATCACATAACACAACAACACAACACACAACAACAGAACTGACACAAACACAGCAAACACACAAACAACACACACAAACACACACAACACACAACACACAGCACTGGCACACAACACACAAGACACTGACACAAACACACAAGACACACAAACAACAAACACACAAACAACAACGGCACAACACAACAAACAACACAAACACACAAAACACACAGACACACAACACACACAACATGCACAAACACAACACAAACACACACAACACACACAACACACAACACTGCACACAAACACAAACACACAACACACAACACAGAACACACAGACACACAGACAAACACAAATGCACAAACACACACACAACACACAACACAACTGCAACACAAGACACACAACACATGCACACACACACACCACAACACACAAACAACACTGAACACAAACACACAACACAGCACAACACACAACACACAACACACAAACACAACACACAAACACAGACACAGACAAACAACATACACAACAACACACAGCACACACAACACAACACACACTGAACACACAAATACACACAGACACACAATGACACACAAACACTGACACATAGCAACAACACACAACAACACAAACAAACAGAACGACAACTGACACAAACACACAAACACACATGGACACACAACACACATGAAACACACAACACACATGGACACAACGACAACACACACACTACACACAACAACACGACACATGAAATGACACAAAACAGCACAGACATGGCACACACACACAACACACAAACACATAGCACACAAACACACAACACGACAACACACAACACACAACACACAAAATGCCACAACACTGACATGACACAACAACACAAACCACAGCAACACACAACAACACTGCAAACACAAAACAGACAACGACACAACACTGGAGCACCACACACACACACGACACAACTGGAGCACAACACACAAGCACATGACACACAGCACTACAAGCACAACACAAGCACTGGGCAAACACAGCACTGACAACACATGCACAGCACACAGACGCACACACACACACACAGCACACACTAGGCACCACACGCACAGACACACAGCACACAACACAGCACTGAACACAAACACACAAGACACACAAGACACTACACACAAACCACAACGAACACACAAATCAGCAAAGCACAAACACAAACACACAACACACAGAACACACAACACACACACTGGAAAACACAAACACAACACACACACAGCACAAACACACAACACAACAACACACAACACTGGACAATGACACACAGACACAACAACAACAACACACAACACACAACACAAGCACACACTACACACACAACACATAACACACAACATACACACACACAACGACACACACATGACACGACACATAACACACAAACACATGAAACACACAAACAACACAAACAGCACTGAAACAAACACAAACACACATAACACACAAAACACAACACAACACAAACAACAACAAACCAAACACACTAACTACAAAACAACAAACACACAAACACTACATACACAAAATCTCACAAACACAGCACAACAACACAAACTACAAACAATGACACACAAACACAACATACACAAAAACAAACAACACTATCAAACACACAACACAACACAAACAAACAATACAAACACAAACATGCACAAACACACAAACACACAAACACAACACACACAACACAACAAACTACACAAACACACAAACACACAACAAAACACAAAACAGCACAAACACAAAACACAACACACACAACACACTAAAGCACAACACACACAAACACACAAATACACAAAACACAACACTACACACACAACCACAAACACACAAACACACAAACACACAAACACACAACACACAACACACACAAACACACAACACAAAACAACACACAACACACAAACACACAAACACACAAACACAAACACACAACACAACAACACAAACACTAACAAACACACACACACAAAACTACAACACACAAATCACACAACACACACACACACAAACACACAAACACACAACACAACAAACACACAAACACACAAACACACAAACAACAAACACTAACACACAAACACAAACACACAAACACACAAACACAACACAAAACAAAACACAAACACACATAACACACAAACGACACAAACACTACAACACAACACAACACAAACAACACTGACACAAACATACAACACAAACACACAACACAAACATACAAACACTCAACACTCACACACAAACACAAAACACACAAACACAAACACACAAACACACAACACATAACACACAAACACAACAAACACACAAACACACAAACACACAAACACATACAAACACAAACACACACACATACACAACACAAAACACAAACTACACAATACACAAACACACAACAACAACACACATAAACACAACACAAACAAACACACAAACACACAACATACAACAATACACTACACATAAACACACAAACACAAACAACAAAAACACAAACACACAAACACAACACTACTAAACACACAACACACATAACACATAAACACTACAAACACACAAACTATACATAACACTACAACACACAAATACACAAACACACAAACACACAACATACAACATAAAACATAACACACAAACACACAAACACAAACACACAAACACACAAACACAAACACACAAACACTACACACAAAACAATAAACACACAACACAAACATACAAACAACACAAACACACAAACACACAAACACACAAACACAACACACACAACACACAAACACACAAACACACAACACACAACACACAAACACACAAACACACAAACACACAAACACACAAACACAAACACACAAACACACATAACACACTAAACACACAACACACATAAACACAAACACACAACACAACAAGGCACACAAACACACACACACACACAGCACGACACAAACACAAACAACACATGAACTAGCACAAACACAAAGCACGACAAACACACAACACACAAGACACTAAACACAAAACACAACACAACAAACACACAACACAACACTGGACACAATACACAAACACAACATACAACAAACACAAACACACATGGCACACAAGACACAACACACAAACACATACAACACCACAAACACACAACACAAAACAGCACAAACACAAAATACACAACAACACAACATACAAACACAAACACACAACACAACAAACACAACACAACACACAACACACACACACACTGCACAACACACAACACACAAACACACACATACACTGCACACACAAACACAAAACAAAACACACAATAGCACACAACATCAACAACACACAAACACACAAACACACAAACAACAGCACTAACACACAAACACAAACACACAAACACAACACAACACACAACACACACACACACACACAACACACAACACACAAACACACAAACACACAAACACAACACAACACAAAACACAAACACACAATCACACAAACACACAACAAACACACAACACACAAACACAAAACACACAAAACAAACACAAACACACAAACACAAACAACATACACACATACAAACACAAAACAACACAACACAACAAACACACAACACACAAACACAAACAACAACACACACAACACAAACACAACACACAAACACAAACACACAAACATACAACAAAAACAACAATAACAACACACAAAACACATAACACTAACAAACACACACAAAACACACAAACACACAAACATCACAAACACACACACACAACACACACAACACACAACACACACAACACACACACACACACCAACACACCAAACCACAACCACACACAACACACAACACACAACCACACACACACACACACCACAACACACACACACAACCAAACAAACAAACACACACAACAAACAACCACACACACAAACACAACACACAACCACACACACCACACACACACACACCACACCACACACACACAAACACAACACAACACACAACACACAACACAACAAACACAAAACAACACAACAAAACACAAACACACAAACACACACAAACACACAAACACACAAACAAACAAACACACAAACACAACAAACACAAACACAAACATACAAAACATACAAACACACAACACACAAACAAACAACAATACACTACAAAACACAAAACTACACAAACAAAAACACAAAACACACAAATACACAAACACACAAAACAAACACAACACACAAACACAAAACACACAAACAACACAAACACACAAACACACAAACAAACACACAAAACACCAACACAAACACAATACAAACACACACAAACACACAAACACACAAACACAACAACAAACACACAAACACACAAACACACAAACACAAACACACACACACAAACACACAAACACACAAACACAACAATACACAACAATACAAACAAAACACAAACAAACACACAAACACACAAAACACAAACACAAACTAAAACACAAAACACAAACACACAAACACACAAACACAAACAACACACAAACACACATAACACACAAACACACAAACACACAAACAAACACACAACACAAACACACAAACACACAAACACACAAACAAAACACAAACAACACAACAAACACACAAACACACAAACACACACAACACACAACACACAAACACAAAACACACAAACACACACAAACACACAAACACACAACACACAAACACATAAACACACAACACACAAACACAACACACAACACACACACACAACACACACAACACAACACTACACACACTAACCACAACACACACACACAAACACGACACAATACACACAAACACACACACACACAACATCAACACTACAACACACAACACACAAACACACAAACACACAAACACACAAACAACACAAACACTACACAAACACACAAACACACAAACACACAACACACAAACACACAAACACAAACACACAACACAACACACAAACACACAAAACACAAACACACAAACAAACAAACACACAACACACAAACACACAACACACAAACACACAACACACAACACACAAACACACAACAACACACAACACACAAACACAAACACACAACACACAAAACACACAAACACACAACACACAACACAAACATCACACAACACAAAACACAAAACACAACACACAAACACACAACACACACACAACACACACAACACATAAACACACAAAACACACAAACACACAACACACAACACACAAACACAAACACAACACACAAACATGCAAACACACAAACACCAAACACACAAACATACAACACATAAAACACAAACACACAAACACACACACACAAACACACAAACACACAAACACAAACACACAAACACACAAAACACAAACTACACAACACACAAACACACAAACACACAAACACACAACACACAAACACACAAACACACAAACACACACAACACACAACACACACACACAAACACACAAACACACAAACACACAACACACAACACACAAACACACAAACACACAAACACACAAACACACACAACACACAACACACAAACACACAAACACACAAACACACAACACACAACACACAACACACAAACACACACAACACAACACACAACAAAACACAAAACACAAACACACAAACACACAACACAACACACAAACACAAACACACAAACACACAACACACAAACACAAACACAAAACACACAACACACAACACAAACACACAAACACACAACACACAAACACACAAAACACAAACACACAAACACACAAATACACATACACACAAACACACACACAACAACAAACACACAAACACACAAACACACAAACACAAACACACAAACACAACACACACACACAAAACAACATAACACACAAACACACAAACACACAAAACACAAACACACAAACACACAAAACACAAACACACAACACACAAACACAAACACACAAACACACACAACACACAAACACACAAACACAACAACACAACACACAACACACAACACACAAACAACAGCAACACACAACACACAACACACACACACACACACACACACAAACACACAACAACAACACACACACACAACACACAAACACACACAACACACAACAACACACACATGACACACAACACAAACACACACAACAACACAAACACACAACACACAAACACACACAACACACAACTGCACACAACACACAAACACACAAACACAAAACACACAAACACACACACACAACACACACACACAACACAAAACACACAACACACACACAACAACACAAACACACAAACCACAACACACAAACACAAAACACAACACACAAACACACAAACACACAACACAACAAACACACAAACACACAAACACACAAACACACAAACACACAAAACACACAAGCACACAAACACACAAACACACAAACACACAAACACACACAACACACAAACACACAACACACAACACACAAACACACAAACACACAAACACACAAACACACAAACACACAACACACACAAACAACACAAACACACAAACACACAACACACAATACACACAAACACAAAACACAAACACACAACACACACAACACAACCACAACACATACACACAAACACACAACACACAACACATACACACACACACAAACACACAACACACAATACACACAACAACAAACACAAACACACAAACACACAAATACACAAACACACAAACACCCAAACACAAATACACAAATACATAAACACACAAACACACAAACACTAACACAAACACACAAACACACGAACACACAACACACAACACAAACAAACACAAACACAAACACACACACAAACACAAAACACAAACACAACAACACACACACACACACACACACACAACACACACAACACACAAACAACAAACACAACACACAAACACACACAACAAAGCACAAACACAAACACAAACACAAAATACAATGAGCACACAACTACACACACAACACAAGAACAACATAAACACACAACACAAAACACAGGCAAACAACAAAACAACACACACAAACAGCACAACACACAAAACACAACATACAAAACAACAAAACACAAACACACAAACACAAACACATAAACACACAAACACTAAAAACACAACAACAACACAACACACAAAACACAAACACTACAAACACACAAACACACAACACACAAACACACACAAACACAAACACACAAACACACAACACAACACAAAACACACAGACACATCAAACACACAACACACAGACCACACACAACACACACAAAACACAAAACACACAACACAAACACACACACACAAACACACAACACAAACACACATGACACACAACACACACACACACAACACAACAAAACACAAAACACAAAATACTACAAACACTGACACACAACAACAATACCACATACACACACATCACAACAACACAAACACAGCATACACACATACACACAACACACACACAACTACACACTAACACACATACACACAAACACAAAACACAAAACACAACACATCAAAATAACACAAACAACAAACACACAAACACACAAGACACAACACACACACAACACACAACACACAACACACAAACTGACAAAACACACAAACACACAAACAACAACACACACACAAACACACAAAACAAAACACACAACACACAAACACACAAAACACAACAAAAACACACAACACACAAACACACAACACAAACACACAAACCACAAACACAAAAACACAAAACAACAAACACAAACACACACACACAAACACAAACACAAACACACAACACACAACACACAAACACAACAAGCAACAACACACAAACATACAAACACAACACAACACACTAAACACACAAACAACAAACACACACACACAACACACAAACACACAAACATACAACACTACAAACACACAAACACACAAACACACAAAACACCAAAACACAAACACACAAACACACAAACACACAAACACACAAACACACAAACACACAACGGCCCAGCACGCAGCACGCACCAGACACTGGGCACACAGCGCACGGCACACAACACAACGCACGACAGACCACAACGCAGACCACAGACACGCCACGCCACAACGCAACCACACCACACACTGACACACAGACACACAGAGCACACGAGACACAAGACAACAGGCACGCACACAGGCACAACCACACACAGACACAACACAGCCAACTGGCACAGGCACAGGCCCACACCACACACACCACGAGCCGGCACAGCCACAGCACGGCACACACCGGCACGGCACTGGCCACAGACACAGCACAAGCACAGACACTGGCACACGCACGGCACACAACACGGCACACACACAGACACACACGCACAAGACACAGCACGCCACACTGGGCACACAGACACACCAGGGACACACAGGCCAGGCACGACACACCACAGACCGCACACACAGGCACAACACGACACTGGGCACAGACACAGACAGGCACCACACGCACAGCCACGGCACACAACACAAGCACACGAACACAACTGGCACACACACGACGCACAGGCGCACACACAGACACACACACACACGACACAGGCCGCCACACGCACACAGCATACACGACAACCGCACACACTGGCACAACACACAACACGCAAACAGCACAACCACACACACACACACACACACCACAACACACACGGGCACAAACACACAGACACCACCCACAACCACACACACTCACCACAGACACACAACACAACACGGCAGACACAACACACCACACACACAACACACCACACACACAGACACTACACAAACAACACACAACACAACACCACACACACAAACACAACACTCACAAACACAACACTCACCAACACTCACACAAACAAAACAACAACACAAACACACAACACACAAACACACAACAACAAACAACAACACACAAACACACAAACACACAACACACAACAACACACACACACAACACAACACACACACAACACAACACACAACACAACACAACAACACAAGACACAACACAAACACACACACACACACACAACACACAACACAACACAACACACACAACACAACACATACACACAACACAACACACACACAACACACAACACACACACACACACACACACACAACACACACACACACACACAACACACACACACACAACACAATACACCACACACACACACCACACAACACACAACACACACACAACACAACACCACACACACAACACACAACACAACACACACACACAACACACACACACACACACACACACACACACACACACACACACACACACA
>JARFJB010002029.1:817500-857500 GCA_036346205.1 Vesta saturnalis
TGTCACGGTCGGTATCGGTATAAGTATGAGCATCTGCATCGGAATCGGTATAGATATCTGTATAGGTATTGATATCGGTATCGGCATCGGTATAGATATCGATATCGATATCGATACTGATATCGATATCGATATCTCTATCGGTTTCGGTGTTGGTATTTCGTTGGCATCGGTACTGGTACAGTTATTGGTATCGGTATCAGTGGCGGTATTGGCAACGTTATAGGTGTTGACATTGGCAACAGTATCTGAGATGGAATCGAAGCTGGTGTCGTTGGTATCGGCGTTGGGATCGGTATCGATTTTGAGATCCAAGCACAAGTTTACGTTTGTAATCGTATGTGTGCACATTTGCATCGCAATGCAGATACAGGTCATTGCATTCTTAATTTATTTTGCTTTTACAAATTTATTCAATTTTTAAACATGTGGAGCATAAGTTGTTTACAAAGGGAATTTATGGCAATATTTCGAGAAATATAGAAAATTGATTGAAGACCGGAAATACTGGTTATGTTCTACTTCGTTTAAGGAATTTAAATAACACAGCACCTTTAATTTATTGTACACAGTTTGTGATAGTACACATTAACAAATAATATCCAAGCAGACATAACAAAAACTGAAATATTTATAGTTGATTGGCACGCTGTATTTTCACTCCCTCGTGCATTACGTTCGGTTACATAACTAATTACAGCATTATGAAAATTATGTAATGCCGCTGCTTGAACGACATCGCTAAATTTATCATCAAAAATGATTGTAGGAATAAATTTTATGTGACCCAAGGCGTGCGTTCGATTTCCATATCTCACCAATAGATCTGACCCTGTACCATTTTTTACACATTCAAGAATTTTTTGGCTGCTTACATTTAGGTATCTAACACACTACAATAAAATATGAGCGTTAAAGGTAGTTTCATTTTTAACTACAGTGTACTAACATTTTCTAAGGCGTTTACCATGCTGGAGTGATAATGTTGCATCATGCAATTAACGAATTCTACGGTTTGCGTTGGTCCTGCATTTTCATCAATTCCACAAGCATGAATTTTATTCCCGAAACACTCGTCTGGACCGTGTTGACAGTCAAACTCCCAGTGGTCGTTTTTCCAAGTGTGCTAAAAAATAGTCGATTATGTTACGGGTTTCATACAATTTACAAGTTGATCATTATCAAAAGTTCAGATAAAGCAGAGGCAACAGTAATGAAAGAGTATGAATAAGGCAAGTTACGTTGATACAGTATTCAGCATTCTGGCATGGCTGTATGGTGACTTAAAAAACAGTTAATGGAAACTTTTTTAACGTTTAAGGAGGTAAAAGATTCTGTTGTGTCAGTTTTAGTAAAGAATTTAAAAATAGGCACTGGTTTGCTTAATTAAATTTTAACATACATTAGTGTAAAGTAATACAAGAATCTGATCGCAGTACTCAATTCCTAGAAAGGCTCAAAGTTTAATTTCAACAGCGCAAAATGGCGTCTAATTTTGCACAAGTTTGGTATAAATGCCAATAGCTGTAGGCAACTTGCTTTGTAAGTTCAGTCTAATTAAAAATAGAGCTTATTAAATAAAGTTTGCTGATTTATCGTGTGGGACATTTTTTCTTAAACGGTGTACAGGGTGCCCATTTTGGCCTAGCCGATCTAGTTTTTTCCCGCTTAAACAAATAGAAGTAGAGACCGATGTCTTTTAAAGTGTTACACGGGGATATGTCAAAAACCTTTTGACTGTTTAAAATGGAATTTTAGAATATTAAGATGCAACAAGGGGGACGTATCTTGACGTCTTAATTCAAATTTTATGACAGATTTTTTAAGGAGTGGGGGTGACATTAACATTTCAAATGGAATGATATAATTTTTTTTGGAAAAAATTGATACCGTGGAGTCAGCTATGTATTACTACAAAAAATCATCAAATTTGTTTGAATGGTTTTTACAATAATTAAAATAAAACGCAGTAGAAGCTAATATAGAATTTTTAGTTAAGGTAGGCCCATACTTGCAACAAATGGAAACACCTGTCGTCGTTTCCATGGCAACTATTTATTTCAAGCATGGCACTAAAATTTTTTGAAATTTTGTTGTAATTATTATTACAAGTATTTTTTTTATTTAATCTTTAATGGTTCCTAAATTTGCCAAAGTCCCATATGGTTTTTAAACGACTGGGAGGTCATTGTCGAAATACTGGCAATCCAAAATGCATGAAGAGGACCCGAGAACGCCCACAAACTGAAGAAGACAAAGTTGTTGCTTTTTTTGCTGCAGTAGATTTGAATCCCATATTAGTCCCAGATAACTGGCTACTGAACCAAGTATGTACCAAGCATCGATACTAAAAGTCTTGCATGCTTATAAGTTCCATCCATGCCGTATTGCAATTCACCAAGAATTGTACGGAGATGCTTATCAAAAAAGGGTAGATTTTTGCTTGTGGATTACAGCAAAAATTGAGGAAAACGCCGAATTTTTAAATAGTTTGACATTTACAGATGAAGCGACTTTCCATAATTGTGGCCAGGTACAGAATAATACAGCTATCTACCTAATTTGCTATTAAACTTTTTTATGGTACAAAAACATTATTGCGTTTCATAAAATTCGCATGGGATGAGAACAATTCCAAATCAACATCCATGGAGTGTTAACACCTGGTATGGAATTCTTGGAGGTAAAGTTATTGGCCCGTATCTTTTTAATGGAAATCTCAATAGGAACATGTACGAATATTTTTTGAGAAACAACTTGGTCTAACCTTAGCCAGAAAATTAAAGCCATAACTTTTGGTGTGAACAAGATGGAGCCCCTTCGCATTTTCCAATCCAAGTACGAAATTACATAATTGAAATATTTGGAAACCAATGGATAAGACGAAGAGGTCCCACCAATTGGTCTGCTCGGTTGCCCGATTTAACTCCACTTGAATTTATTTGTTAACGAAAAGGTCAGGACTGTTGAACCCACGACTCTCGAAAATATGAAGGAATTCGGGATGCTTGCAGAATAATTACTCCGGAAATGTTGCAACAAGTATACAATTCATTTAAAAAACGAATTGCAAGTTGTTTAGAAGTAGCAGGAAGGCATTTTGAACATGTTTTGAAAGACAGAAGGTAATAACTCCAAGTGGTAGATTACTTGTTAATTTGTTTTTTGTTATTGTACTAATTAATGGAGTAAATTTGATGAATTTTGTGGTAATACATGACTGACTCCATGCTATCAATTTTCGCCATCCGAAATGTTAATGTCACGTCCACTCCTTACGAAATTGTCATAAAATTTTAACTAAAACGTCGAAATACGCCCACCTTGCAGCATGTTAATATCTTAAAATTCCATTTTTAATAGTCAAACGGTTTTCGAGATATCCCCTTGTAACACTTTAAGATATCCACCCAGTATATTTATTAAGTGTGAAATATTCAAGTTTACCGTACACATTTCAAAGTTTAATAAAAGTTTAAAGTTTAAAGCAGAGGGTACTATTGAAAGCAATAGTAAAATTTTGGTTTAATAATCGGAAAAGTTTTAAACAAACTGTTATGTAGCAGCAATTCAATTTTCTTATCGCACAGTCTCTCTATTACATTATTTGCTCCATGATAATGTTTACATACGTACCGTTGCTCGTCCATAAGGCACAAAGTCTACTGCTAACAGTGATTCAATCTTTGGATATGCAGGATGAAATTGCTTTCCAATGAACACTGCACTGTCAGGACAAAGCGCTTCATAGTAAATTGAAACTTTTACCAATTCTGGAGTTACCTAAAAATGTTAGAGATTAACTACAACAATCAATATTTATTTTAAAACGTTTCAGATATTACAAAAGCGTCTTATTACCTTGTTACAGGCTAAATGTACTTTCGATAATATTGCTTCTGTAAAAAATTAACACACTCTTATTACCTAAAATTGATAATAAAAGTATTTTATTTCTAGTGAACCATAACATGAATTAATAATGACCCGTAATAGATTTGATTCCTTTGCTATATTACACTGAAAAAGTGTTTTCTAAAAACATCATTCACAATGTCACAGTGGCAAAATCGCGTTAAATATTTTCGTCCCCCGTTCAATTTTGTGAGAACATTAAAACCGTCAACAAAATTTTTACTCTTACACACACAGCGAGAAGTGGTCGGAGTAAACAGGTCGTAGGGGTGAGGGTTAATGGAAAACCATTCTTGTCGCCGAGACCTTTCACTAGAATACCATGGAGCCGATGTGCAAAAGGGGGGTCGGGGTGACAGTTTGATGCTACCACTCGAAAACTTTTCAACGAGCGACATCTAAAACCTATCATTTTGGAATTACGATAGATTTCGCTTATATAGAGTTGCGGGTGATGGGAAAAATATATTCACTTCGAAGAGGCTACCATTAGAGCACCGTTTACTTGTACTTCATTTAGGGTTCCAGTTCAATGCGTATTGTGGAAAACTTTGTAACGAATGGCCCATAACGAATACACGATACAGCATTTAGGAACGATTACGACATATTTGGTCAAACACTTACACGCACAAGCACACGTACACGCACACGCACAATCACACGCAGAGACACGCACACGTACACGCACACGTACACGCACACGTACACGCACACGTACACTTACACGCACACACACACACACATGCACGCACGCACGCACGCACGCACGCACGCACGCACGCACGCACGCACGCACGCACCCCCCCCCCCCCCACACACACATTCAGCTGTGAAATTGCTGCTGTATGTATAAAACGAAATGATCTATAGAACTTCATGCAGTGCTAAATATATCATGCTAATACTGACCTACTTTCTACTTGGTGTCAACAGTTCAGTCTTGTTTGTGATGATATATCGCGGCGTATGTGCATGATCGGCTTCTTATGGAAGACGTCATCTAATGTGGTTTACGATTCAACCGGATTCCATTGATTCGATTGAATTAATTGATTCGATTGATTCGATTGATTCGATTGATTCGATTGATTCGATTGATTCGATTGATTCCATTGATCCGATTGATTCGATTGATCCGAGTGATTCGATTGATCCGAGTGATTCGATTGATTCGATTGATTCGATTGATTCGATTGCTTCGATTGATTCGATTGATTCGATTGATTCGATTGATTCGATTGATTCGATTGATTCGATTGATTCGATTGATTCGATTGATTCGATTTATTCGATTGATTCGATTGATTCGATTGATTCGAATGATACGATTGATTTGATTCATTTGATTGATTCGATTGATTCGATTGATTCGATTGATTCGATTGATTCGATTGATTCGATTGATTCGATTGATTCGATTGATTCGATTGATTCGATTGATTCGATTGATTCGATTGATTCGATTGATTCGATTGATTCGATTGATTTGATTGATTCGATTCGATTCGATTGGATTCGATTGATTCGATTGATTCGATTGATGCGATTGATTCGATTGATCAGATTGATTCGATTGATTCGATTGATTCGATTGATTAGATTGATTCGATTGATTCGATTGATGCGTTTGATTCGATTGATTCGATTGGTTCGATTGATTAGATTGATTCGATTGATTCGATTGATGCGTTTGATTCGATTGATTCGATTGGTTCGATTGATTAGATTGATTCGATGGATTCGATTTATTCGATTGATTCGATTGATTCGATTGATTCGAATGATTCGATTGATTCGATTGATTAATTAATTAATTAATCAAACTATTTTTTGTCTGAAATTGCGTTTGTTATAAAATGGGTTTGAGTAGGTTGCTGCTTTTCTTCTTCATAAGAGAATTTTTCCATGAAGCGTAATACATGTTTAAAAAATAAATAATGCATTTTTAAATTTAATCAAAACGTGATTTTCTTAAACAAAGGAATTCATATTCTTTTCAAAGCACGCTTTTAAAAAACGGTTTTATTTCATATTTTGAGGGAATCTTGAAGTTGAATTGAATTGAATTGATTACAATAATCAGCAAAAAGGGGTTCATTCAAAAATGTAAAAATCCAATATGGCTGCCATAAGAAATAAGAAAGTTAGCTACTATAAACTAGATCAAGAGCACCTTTAAATTTTCGATAATATATTTGGATTTCTCGTAAACCAGTGTCTTAATAATGTTTCACTTTAAGACGCCTACCTTTTATAGTTAATCCAAATTTCGTTTTTTTAATCTCGGCAACCTCTGAAAACGTCCGAAATCTCTAGACGACCTATTATTGAGCACCAAAATACGCAGCTTTGCCCTAATTTAACTAACGTATTTTTCAAATAACTGAGATCCCGATGTTGGAGCTGGAAAAACGGATATATATATATATATATATATATATATATATATATATATATATATATATATATATATATATATATATTTATATAATTATAATAGTGTTGAAGTGCTGACCGACCACTGGTAACCAACCAAATTTATGTACATATTTATACACCAGTTTCAAAAATTCTTATATTATTTTTTGTTATTTAATTAACTGAAGAGAATGAAAACAGTTATCGTGTTATTTTATTTATTACCATACGTCCAACAATTACGTAATAACAACAAATATGTATGACTATCGGTACTATCACCTACTAGGTCTGTTAATTATTTGTTTGACGTAGGTATATAATTTCGTCATAGTTGTTTAATAATATTTCACTAACCTGAACTGTATGTAATAGAAAAACAACCATTAACAAAATAACATTCATGGCGCACATGTGAAGAGGAATGTTGCTACTAAATTCATTACCTACAAATTTTGCTTATCAGAATTTGTTTATAGTGTTTTTATTTAATTGGCTGTATAAATTCAAGGTTAATAATAGCATCATTCAGATTTTATTTTCTAAAAGTGTTACCGGCATTAATTTAGCCAATTTGTATAAGGCAGCACAGTTCGAATGTATGGGTTTGTTAATGTAAGCCGATAATTTAAGTGCAACGTTTTAATAAAATATATAAATAAAAAAATTAATCTGGAACAACGTTGTTTCTTTATTTAAGTAGCTATGTTTATAATTAAATACATTAATGCAAATATTAGTTTATCAAAATGGCTCTCCTTTATTCATAATGTGTAACGGTTTAGGGTAATTACTTTTTGACACACAGTAATATAGGTCAATTAAGAGGAGAGAGAGGGGAGAAGGCCTTACATAAATATTCTTATTTCTATATTGTTTTTATAATAAACCTATCAAGAAATTGTAGGTTGGCGACATTTACGAATGTCTAGGATTCGATGATACTTTATGTTACTAGTACCAGCAGAAAAAATTTTCATTGCTATTTAACTTTTTCTTTTCTGACAAAATATGTAAAATGGAAGTATTATATAAACTCATTCCATGAGAAAGTTTAACAGAAATAAAGTTCTCCAACAGTATGTATTTAATTATTACAAGCTTTAAAGATTAAAGCGCGTATCTTAAAATTATCATTTGTTCCCATAATGCGACCGCTAGGAAAATGTTATAAAAAGCAAGCAGCTCTAAAAGGTTAGTGTACATCAATCCTAAGTGATAAACTTTATACAGGGTGGGTGTCTACTGCGTGGACGGATGATTGCTCCTTAACTATTAGAGATATCAAAATCAATTTTGGTGTGGTAACACAATAAACCGACCTACATTCTCAAAATATTTAGGTATATACAAATATATGTATATACATATATATATATATATATATATATATATATATATATATATATATATATATATATATATATATATATATATATATATATATATATTGTCAGGGTATTTTGAACACCCTGTATACGAATTGGTTAGGTCTTTTATCTATTTAGTTAGATTCCGAATCTTTTCCCTTCTTTTCTTTCAATTTTAGTTTAAGAGCTTACTGTAGATAATGAAGATTTTGTTTGAATAGGTCACTTCTGCTTCATTAAGTTACGAGACATTATTGGTGTCAATTCTGGAGAATTTTGTAAACTAATTTAAAATCAAGTTGAATACACGGTAGCGATCTACTGCGAGTCGGTATTGCCGTCTTCAAAGAGTAACACTGAAGACCGTGGGCTCGATTGAGCCCTACACGACGCTTTCGTGGAGCAAGGATCATCTCCTAGTTGCCTGTGTGACGTAGGTAATTCAATTTATATTCTGTTTGTTGGTCTTGCGACCTATGAGAACAAAATTTGGTTGTGTTTTATGTGGAATATTTTATGCAATGTGTGTTAGCGAAGGAACCTGTTGGAAGTAATTATTGTTGAATTTATTGTGTCATTTTGTTAACGTTTGCGGACAGTTTCCTTTGTCGATTTAGAAGCTATTTAAGGTGTTTGGGATACTATTAATATTTTATGCATGGAGGTAAATAAAATCTTACCTTAATTTCATTATGTAAGATTTGCGTACGAACGTAATTCAGGTTTATAGAAATTTTTTTAGGATACTATTTAACTTAAGATAGTTTTGCTACTGGTCAGAATTCAATGAGGTAAAAGGTTAAGAGTAGATGATAATCATTTTATCCAAATTGACATACTGTTTAAATTTTAATTGTTTTATTTTGAGTTAATAGATGTTTATCTTAGTTGCTATTTTGTAATTATTTTAATATTAAGCCTTGACAAAGGCTGATAATGTATTGCTTAAATAGGAAGGGTCCCGAGTTGTAATGAGAGAAGTTTGGAGTTTTTTTGTTTTGTTTTGTTACGAAGATTAAGTTACCGTAACGTAATTTACCAGTTTAGAAAAGCTTTGTAACCGAATTGAAGTCAGTTTGGTATGTGTTATTTTGATTTGTTTAAGGAAGATTAGTAAGTTAACGTAGTGGGAACCTTAGTGATTTGTATTGAGTATTGAATCTGAATATTGCTGCACGGTGGTAAATTTATCAGATTAAGGTGCAGATTTTGAAGCCTTTCAGGTGAAGCAGCATTGCGGACACCTGGATCTACGAGCGTTACGATTTGGTAAGTGGGGTAAGTTGGGTATTCGGACCACTACGTACCGTCGCTTATTTCGCGTTTTAAAACACCCTGGTGTATTCGTTTGGAATACCCTGGCGCCTAGCGGAACCTATTGCGACATTTCCCCTATTTCGACTTTGGTAGATGGCGTATCCTACGGAGAGGAAACTTCTTTTCCCGATAGACCCTCACCCGCACGCCAAGCTAGCCGTGCAAAACCAGGTTTATCTGTCACCTTGTCCTAGTGAGCATTTTTACCGTAAAATATATATATATATATATATATATATATATATATATATATACACACAAACCTCTTTTTTTTATGGAACATCCGGTATATTTTTCCATTTTTGGATTCACTGTTACATTTAGAATAAAAGTGTAGAAATTTGTATCTGTATCACTAACCGTTTTGCAGATATCGTCACTTTAGTACCAAAATAGAGTTAACTTTGGAACCACGATGCGAGCACTGTAACGTGTGTAAATCTGATTACACCATCGACTATTAATAATAGTCCACTAACAAACATACTGCGAAATTTTTCGAAAACATGTAAAACTATACAGAATGATTAACTTACGCGAAATGTAACTTTTCTAAATTTTATCAAATGCAATACCCTGTATATTTTTTCACATTTCGATTCCCCGTGAAAAGTAGATACTAATTGATAATAGGTTTCATAGCCATAAGACGTACCCTTCTTGAGATATTGCCGTTTTGTCAATTTTTCTATAAAATGAATTTTTCCAAAGAAGAAATGGTCGATATGATCTTTATTTACGGCGAAGCTCGAAGGAATGCTTTCCTGGCTACCCGTTTGACTGTGAACGATACCCAGAGAGAAGACCGTCGCGGAAAAGAATCGTTTATGAATGTACCTGAGAGATTTATACATTCTGGAAGTGTGCGTTATCCTAAGCGCGCAAAAACAAGCCCAAATGAAGTAGTTGAGTTTCATGTTGTGGTATCTCTTATAGAAAATCCGCAAATTAGTACCAGAGAACTAAGTACACATCTAGACCTAACTAGAAATTTAGTTCACAGCTTTATTTAAAAAAAAAACAAATTGCATCTTTATCATATCGGGCAACATCAAGCTTTAAGTGAAATAGATTTTCAAAATCGTGAATCTTTCTGCCAATGGGTAACTGCTAAAGTCAATGAAGAACCCAATTTTGTTAATAACATTTTATTTACTTTTCACAATAATGGCAATATTAATACACATAACTATCATCCCTATTCAGATACTAATCCACCGATCTTTGTTGATCACCAGCATCGCTGGTCAGTTAATGTGTGAGGTGGTATAATCTATTTTAATGTGGTTGGCCCTTTTTTATTTGATGGGAGTCTTACTGGAGCAAGATATTTACAGTTTTTGGAAAATGATTTACCCGAGCTTTCAACGGGATGGTGCCCCTCCACACTATGCAATAGGCAATATTTCGATAGAAGATATCCTCCCAGCACAAGCGAAGATGTGAAAAATAGAATTAGAGCAGCGTTTCAATCCTTTTCGCTTAATATTGTTGCGAGTCAATCTTTAGTTTACCAAGCGAATTGCAAAGTGTTTAGCTAGTGTGTGTGGGCAGCATTTTGAACATTTAATTTGAATTTATGGTTTTATTCGTTTATGTTTACTTGTTCAACTTATCTTTAGGTGGGGAGAATTATTTTATTGTTTAGTTATTAATTAAGTTTTCCTATCAGTTAAAGAATTTATTTGCCATTCGTATTTTCTTATTTACTCTGCATTTTGTTTTATTTGTTTCTTCTGCATGTCAATATTTTCAAATAAAGCGTCAATAGTTCAAGAATGGTCCGTCATATGGTTATGAAACCTAATATCAATTGGTATCTACTTTTCACAGGGAATCGAAATGTGAAAAAATATACAGGGTGTTGCATTTGAAAAATTGAGAAAAATTACATTTGCGTAAGTTAATCATTCTGTATAGCTTTACATGTTTTCACAGGTTTGGGTTGGCATATTTTTGTCAATCACCTTAATAGTTAAGGAGAAATCCTCCGTCCACGCAGTACACACCCACCATGTATATTATTTATATATTTTTATTGGCGATATACCTGCTATAAAACCAAGGGTTCCCAGACTTGGTCATGTGTACAAATGTAAATACCAGAATCAATCCACGTAAGCCCCGCAAGCAGGTCATATATGAAACACTCAGCTCTGTAATAAATAATAAATAGTGAAATAAATAAAGATTTCAGCAGCGGTTTAATCCCTATTGAAAGGTAACCGCAAAAGAAAGAAAATCCTTAAAATATAATGTAGCAAATTAAATCTTTTAAACCACAAAGCTGTAAGGTTGGCAATCAGATCAGGAACTGTTTCTCTTAAATTTAGATAAAAGTAAGAAGAATCAAAGTTTGCCTGTCCAAATTATTTTAAATTATTTATTAGTTCTAATTCATATTAATTATACTTATATTAATAAAATAATTCTGCTTTTTCGGGGTTTTCCGGTGTTTCTAGCTTTTGCTAAAAAGCAACTTTTACACCAGTGCAGTAAATACGCCAGTCACTTTGTTATGAATGCTATATTTCCAACACGTGGTAGTGATACGAAATATATACTGTAACGTGCCAATTCTTGTCTATCGTTACCTTAATTTAAGTTTCGCAATTTTTATTATTATTGCTAAATATTAGGATAATTCAAATTACATTCGAGTAGCTATGTAAGTCACATAGTGAATTATTTCTTTAGTTCGTACAAATGGTACATCTCTTTATATATAATTCTAGATAAGAATGGTTAGTAAACATTGAGATGTTTGTAAATTTAAATATTTCTTTATGTAATGTTAATATGAGTATAATCGACAGCACATTACATTGAAGTACAGGGTATGTTTGTTATCGTTATGATTTAATTCAAGTTTTTATTTAGTTTAGTAAGTTTATTTAAACATAATATTCCCTGACGACATGTGATACAAGTTGTAGTTGACAAAAATAATGTTAAAAACTAGATATAGGCTGGTATCAATGTCACAATTTAAATGTACGCAGCCAAGAATCATGAAAACATTCGTGTTAGTGTGATAAACGTATATCAGTGCTAAAATTACGAAAAAACACAAGTACATTAGTGAGTAACTATAAAACATAAATTAAGCAGCAGCTCTGGAATTATTGTGTTTAATCAACATTTACAGACCTTAAACTAGTGATTTGCAACATTTCGACACTAGTCGTAGAAGAGCTTATGAACCTACGAAAGTGTTAAAATAAATTAATTTGAGACATGAACATTAAGTTTAAACACTTTCACAAACAGTTATAGTGGTTAAAAGTGTGAAATTTTACATTGAAAATTGTATTAACAATATGAGGTTACGTTATTTCCTCACATAAAATTTATATAAAAACTATTTTATATTGAGACAATTTGTGTAAAATAAATTAGTAGAGGCAAAAATAGTAAAGTAGCCTCAATTTCAAGTTACAATTCACTATGTTTGTGTCCATTTTGTCAAATTTAGTTTCTAAGAGTGTTGAAAAAATTTAAATAAATTTCCATTCAAATTGGCCGTAGGCATGTAAAAGATGAATATTTAGGTGTAGTAGCATCCCATATTCATGTAGAAATCATTTCCAGGCCTGCAAAGTGCATAAAATTAGCGTAAAATCAATAATTCAGTGTGAAAATTAACTTAGTTATTAAGTGTAGGAATTAGTTCGTGTTTGGTTTCAAATGATAGAGAAAATTATGTAGATTATGAATATGTTATTAGTTGTAAGAAAGGTTTAAGGGGGCAAAAAGTATGGGTTTTGAAATTATATCGTAATGTAAAAATTGCTTTAGCCAATCAGAATTTAGGAAACATTCTTGGTAACTATTGAGAACAATCGAATATTTTGGTCGTTAACCAAAACCATATAAATAGAAGTGCTGAAGGATTACAATCTCTCTTAATTTTCCTCTGTTTCAACAGCTTGCTAAAGTAAGATGTTGCCAAATTTTTTTGTGAAATTATTTTTAAACAAAATAACGTCACTTCGTTAAAAACAAAGTGCGATTTTAGTATCGGAAGTGTCAAAGAAACAAGTGATAGTCTTTTGTCGGGAAATAATTAAATTAAGGTTAGTTTACCTTTTTAAATATCAAAATCGGAAGTTATCGATAGTTAATGAAAATATTTCCGCAGTTTCGACATTGTTTGTTTATTTTGTTTACTTTGTTATGGATATTTAATTGTGTTCTCTTCGTGTTATTATCATTATACACCTTATTTATTGGAAGTGTGTTTAATTTATAATATCCTTCAAACTATCCATGCTTTTCAAAATTTATTTTGAAATACATATAAGAAGTGTGATGATCCTAAAAATAAAGATTCATCAATATTATAATAACATTAGTGAAACTTACCTAAACGTATAAGCTGTTAATATTGAAGAAAATTTGGATGTTCGAGTAGCAGAGTTGGAGTTCGAAGGAGCTGTTTTCTACAATCAACTTCATCAGCAGTAACCAGAGAAGCAGGACATTTTATGTGAGTACTTTATTGTTGACATTGATATTTTATTGTTGTGTTCATAATTTCAATCCTTTGTAACAATCATGATGTGCAACAACGTGTATGCATGTCCAAAGGGAATATTATTTGGTCTAAAAATTTAAATGTTTCATATAATATTGAATAAATTCAAACGTATCTATACTTACATGTATGTCGAATTTCACTTTTTATTATAATCAAAAGTCACATGTTTGCATATTCACAGCGCACGCCCAAGTATATTTTTTGAAGAATTTTTGTTATGTACACGGTGTGACACATATATTAATGCGAATTAAAATTTATAACTCAATTTCCTTGAATAAGTTAGATACGATAAAATATGATTGGACAATAACTCAATGTGCATTAATCAAATTAACTATGATTATTATGTTCAAAATCTTAATATAATCCAAATAAATAATCATTTATTTTATCATTTTAAAAATAAAGTTTCTTCTAAATTTTGATCCCTATCCCTTTGATGAGTCTTTACATACGACTGTTTTTAAAAGTTAGTCTGGGCAATTTAAATAATTATAATATTAGCATAAAATATAATTTTATAAAATTAATAAAAATATAATCATATAATAAGTGTAATTTGGTTTAAGTTCCGTACAATATATTTACATTACGTTGGTACCTTTTTTTTTCAATAATTAAATTTCGTTATCTCTCGATATTTTCTCTTTAGTGGACATAATCTCGAACGTCCCTGTGTATATTTAGTAACATCAAATTTTGTTGTTCTATGCGCAACGTGAATTGAACACGGTTACGTATTTCCGTTTCTTCTGCCGTTCCGTTCGTTACGTTACCTTTTTTAAGTTTTACTCCCTTGTATAAGGTATGTAAAGGTTTTTAATTACATTTCAGTATATATTACATTTAATAGGGTACAAGGGTACGCCTCTACATTAAAGAAAACCGCTTGTGTTAAGAAAAAGCTGAAATTTTAACGAGTTTCCTATTTTTGTAAAAGCGTGGTACATGGCGTCACGAAAAATGTATAGAACGGCGGTGATAATGCAGTTTTATCTTCACGAATTATAAATGGAAACACCTTTGTTTTGCATTAATAACGCATGCTGTCAATGTATATCTGCATTCGTCGTCGAATATCCGCCAGCTTTAGTTGTTTTTGGAGCCTGTTTTTGCAGTTGACCTACATTTCGTTATGGTATGTGGAAGATTGTATGGAAATTATGTTACCTATATGGTCTACAGTTCATTCATTTGTAAGTTAAAGACAAATGAAAATTATAGTACCTTACCTTACGTTCATATTACGGAACTTACGTTACCTTCATATATGGTCTGCAGTTCGTTTATTTGAACGTTATTGGCAAATGGAAATAATGGTATGTGTCTTATGAATAGGAAATGTATTTCTCATGCTACAGTTCGTTCTAAGACGAAGTTACTATATTTACTTTGAGTACATGTAAGTACTATCCTTTATTGCAATATAAGTTTAAGGAAATAACAAATCAGTATGTTGACACGGTTATATAGGACAGCTGATTTCTGTTCCTAAGATAAAAACATTTGAGTTCATAACCTATAGTACTGTAATATTTGTTGACGTAGGTCAAGAATACGTTTTATTCTTGAATATAGTGCTGATTATATTGCATTTTTAATTTTAAGTAAATATAGATTATAAGCTTACATAATTGTGTTGAATTTAGTAATTTCAGTATCGTAAATCTTTATGAGGAATATTGTTTTGGTTATTTTACGCTGATATTAATCAGACATTTTGCTTTATTAAATATACATATAAATACAGTTGTTGAGTGTCTATTCAGATTACCTGTGTTATTAAGGTACAACTTTCTCAATTTTTGTTGTAATTTAATGATTAAAACGTATAAATTGAATGGCGTCCAACAAGAAATATATTTACTGATTACATCTATAGATATATCTCTGATTCCCTATATATATATATATATATATATATATATATATATATATATATATATATATATATTATATTTCATTTAATTCTGGATTTTCACCGTGTTTGTGAATGTTTATTTTATTTCGGTTCCATTGCTTAGAAACCCTTTTTATGAAATCAAAAACTGACACGTGACGTGCATAGGGTATACTGATATACCTAATATAGTGTTCTGTATCAGTAGATTGAGATCTATGCTTCGTACAAGAGGTTTCCTTTAATTATTGAGGTCGTCTCTCTGTTTTGAATGGCTTCTCTGATTATTTTTCTTTGTAGTGTGTTTTCTGGAGCAATCAATTTAACTCCGTCAGTGTTAATTTAATGTCCAGTTTCTATCGTATGACTTGCTCAAGATGATATATAACATTTTGTCTTACCGATAAGTTAGGTTCTTGTGCTCGTACAGAAATTCTTCTATTTCTTTGTCCAATGTAAGATCTAAGACATCCATTACATTTTATTTCATAAACAATTTGGTTTTCACCAGGAACTTTACCTTTTAAGGAAGTAACTGGAAAATGGTCTTATATGGCTTAAAAACGACTTTGAAATCATTTTCTTGCAATTTTATCTGTGACACTTTAATAATATAAGGTAACATGAGTAACTTTCTATTATTGTTTTCAGTTTGATTAATGTTAACTGTCCGTTGTGTTCGTTGTTTCTTCAATGTTTTATTAATTTGAGTTGAACTATAACCATTTAGTAAAATTGAAACAAGGTTTTGTAATACTCCGGGTCGATGGTTTTCATCTGTTAATTGAAGCGATCTTATACATAGTGTTTCAACTACAGCGTTGAATTGCATTGGATGCTGATCAGATTTTGGATTAAGATAACGATTAGTGTCGGTATCTGTTCTATAAACCGTGTTCGCGAAACTACCTTGACAGTTTCTTATTATGAGTCAATCTAGAAAAGGTAGTGCACGGTTTGTTTCGTTCTCTACAGTAAATTTTATGTTCGGATGAATGTTGTTTATGTGAGTCATAAATTAATCGATGGTAATGAGTCCGTGTGACCAAACAGTAAAAATTTTGCCAACATACACCAACATTTTGGTATTAGGTTAGAAATGATGGCTGCTCGTGATTAAAATCATCCATCTAGATATTAGCGAATGCAGGAGAAAGTGGAGAACCCATCGGCGCGTACATTTGTTTATAAAATTCATTATTGTACAGAAAATAAGTAGAGTTCATGCAATACCTTATAAGTTTTATAATATCACCATCAATATTATGTTTGTTTTGTAGAATTTCAATGCTATCATTAATCGGAACAAAGAAGTAACATCAGAACTAACTAAAACATCCTGGGAACTAAATACTATTTGTTTGAGCGTTGTTAAAAAGTCAAACGAATTTTTTACATAAGATTTTAATTTTTCACAAATGGGTTGTCATATTCTGGCTAAGTAGCTAAGTAGCTCATGTGTAGGTGAGTTGTATTCGCTTACAAGGGCCAAGCATCTCCTTTGTGTACTTTAGGAAGGCCGCAAAGTTTTGGTATCCTGGAGCTTTTTTTCCCTTGGAATTATAATTTTTTTAATATTATGATCAATTGATGCTGAATTGATAATGTCTGTAGTTTTCTTTTCCAAGTAAGTAGCTGGATCTGTTCTGCTCTTTATGTATTCAGGGCTATTTATAAGTGTAAGCATGCTAACCTAAAATCAAAATGTTGGTATAGGAATGTTGACGGCATCTTCACTGTTTGGTCACACGGTCTCAATACCATTGATTAATTTTTTACTCACATAAACAACATTCATCTCAATATAAAATTTACTGTAAAGAAAGAAACAAACAAACCCTTTTCTAGATTGACTCATAATAAGAAAGTATCAAGGTTGTTTCGACCACACGGTTTGTAGAAAAGATACCCACATTAGTCGTTATCTTAATCCAAAATCTAATCACCATCCAATGCTACTCAAGACTGTAGTTGAAACACTAGGTTTAACAGGTGAAAAACATCGACCGGGAGAATTATAAAACCTTGTTTCAATTTTATTAAAAAATGGTTATAGTTCAACTAAACTTAATTAAACATTAAAGAAGCAACAAACACAACGTACAGGTAACGTTCATCAAATTGGAAACAATAATAGAAAGCTACTCATGTTACTGTAATAATATCAAGAACATTTCCAAGAAATGAGTTCAAAATCGTATTCAAGTCATATAAGACCATTTCCTAATTACTTCTTAATCCAAAATGTAAAGTTTCTGGCGAAAACCAAGGTGTTTATGAAGTAAAATGTAACGGTTGCTTTAAATCTTACATTGGACAAACAAATAGAAGAATTTCTGTATGCGCACAAGAACATGACTTATCGATTAGACAAAAAGTTCTATCATCATCTTTAGCAAGTCATACAATAGAAACTGGACATAAAACTAACATTAACGGAGTTGAATTGCTCGCTCCAGAAAACACACTACAAAGAAGAATAATCAGAGAAGCCATTGAAATACAGAGACGACCTCACTCATTAAGCTAAAGCGATGACGGCCAACGAATACCAATGTATGGAAACCTCTTATACGAAGGATAACACCAGCTCCTTTTTATAATTCATCACAAATGCATCAATTACTCATAATGAAGTACATGATTCTACACTAGAGGGACATAGTCACACACATACATCTCAATCTACTGATACAGAACACTAATATTAGGTATATCAATATACCCTGTTCACGTCACGTGTCACAGTTTTTATTGTGTCTATGAAATTTCCGCTAGGTTTAATTTTTTTAGCTATTGTTTTTCGTAAATGCAATAAATTTTCACCATTGCATTTATTCTTCTTCTTCTTCAGATTAGATCGACGTTTACACCCCAATCTCAATTTCCTCTTTGCTTTCATGATGGTACACTGACTGCTAAAGCTGCAGTTCGTTCACCTAACGTTGCGTCTAATGATTTAAAGCGCTCCCAAGCTTTTTTTTGCAAAATTTTATCTGCTTTATGTCTACTTTCTAAATCTCGGTAATCTCTGTAACTGATATCATGAAGTTTGCACTGAGCATCTAATTGATTAATACCGGGGTCTTCGTGTGCGAGTCGTTTCTCTAATTTAGTACCAGGACCACAATACTGGTAACCGGGTAAATGCAATTCAAACGGAAGTTTATTGTTTAGGGTATTCACTAAACCACCGCACTCTTTGCTTCTTACATAACATTGTTTAACTAGATGGATAAAGCAGGGTATTTATACCTAAATTGAGAAAACAAACCATAGCTATTAATATTTCTTTATTTAGTAAATACTATACATTAGATAAGCAGGACGATAATTCAATATTTCCATTAAGCATACAGTGTTATGTGAATTAATATTATACTTAGCATTTATAACATCTTCAATGTCTTTGTAAATGTCATCATCACTACCATGGAATTCTTTCTCGCGAAAACGACGGTAGTCAACAACTTGTATGAACTTTTTATAAAAACATGTCAGATTGTAAGATGCAAGAAATTCCAATCTATAGCTTATTATATCCTTTAAGTTGAATAGTTCTTCAACATTATGGGCATTGAATGTGCAAGAACAGCAGTTGTAGTTTTCTATCATAACAGTTTTTAAGATTCTGTCATATCCTTTAATCAATTCCCATTGTAATAGATACCAAGATTGCTGGATAGAGATTCATAATGTTGATCATAGATTATATCTTCTTCTTCGTTTATATTAGACCAATCAATTTTGTTTTCAATTTCTTGAGATCGGCAAAATTGTAAATCTACATATGAATGCCATCTTAGAAGTTCATTCCATTCCTTCATATCCTGTTGGATATGAACATTACTATTACTTTGATCACAATTGCCACACCCCATACGCACCACTGGTGCAAGGTTGAGGTGGTACTGTATCCAATTTCCAGATGTTTTGCATGATGAGTATCGTTCGATAGTTTATAATAAGTACAATCGATTAAATATTCCTTAGCTGCTTGTTTATACACTTCATCCTTATATTGAAATAATGATGATGTCCAGTCAGTCTTATGAGAAGAATAACCTTCATCGTGTTTCTCTTCATTTTTACTACTACTACTACCATCACTATTTTGACAGCACCAACAACGAAATGTTAAATTATTATTCAGATCGTTACTGCAATGATGTCAGGTATCCATATATAACGGTGAACTTCTGAGTTTGGATCGTTCCAGAAATGATTTTATTGCTGCTTGCATGACTTTACTTGCTCACAATTTCACTATGACTAAACACTGTTTAAGAAAATAATTCTAGTTAAAGCATACCCCCATTTTACATATGGTAGGGTGCTACTATTAAAAGAAAATGTTATGTTTGTTGTTTTGCCAGCTGCACCCAAACTACTTATGAACACATCCTTCGTGTTTAGGAGTGTTTTAAATTCTTCAATTCGTGTTTCTTCTTTTTTGAAATACACATAAAAGCGTTCCGGTAATACACATTTAAAATCACCCGTTTCTATCACTATACGTTCACTGTACTTAGTATTAATTATATCTATATTCGCTACTTTATACTTTCTTGATATATCGAGCTCGCACGCATTTTTAAAGGGTTTGCAATAGGTGCTTTCGTTTAACCCTGTTAATTCCATATTTAACAATTACGAGTTGCAGACTGACTGATCTCAACCTACAGCTCGCTGCAATTTATATAAGAAATATGCGTCCTTGACTACATAAATCTCGGAGAAGCCTTTTTATTATAAACATGCATCCTTTCAAAACTGCTAACCTACTCAAAAAACTTTCAGATTTCTAAGAATGATTACCTTGCAACTTCTATTTTTAGCTTTTTACCTTGACCTTTTTATATTTCTAAGAAATGTAATGTGACACCACCGCAGGTCAATAATCTCTGGCCTTGAAAACTATTTTTAGATTTATGATTACCTTGCAACCAACATTTTAAATTTACCGCCTAAACTTTGACCTTGAAAGAGCTCCAAAAGCTTATGTTTTTCACCACCAGGGGGCGAGTGACCTTGAACTGGTCCAGCACCGGCCCTATCCTAACTACTGATTTCTTAAAAAAGGTTTCTAAGAAATGAAACCGAAAGAAAAAATAAACATTAACATATACGGTGAAAATCCAGAATTAAATGAAATATATATATATATATATATATATATATATATATATATATATATATATATATATATATATTATATACTGTATTCTTTGAATAACTAAATAATTATTATAATTATTTAAATATAAATATGCTCCGGACTAACTCAAATTGTCTTCGGGGATAGAATTCAATTTGCTTTTAAACTTATTGTTGGCAAATTAAATCAATAATAACTTTTAACCTTCTAAATTATTATAATTGCAATTAAAATCTAAACGTGAAATCATGCAAAATTTTACTTCACACATGGAAATGTTTACGTCAAATAAATTGTAATTTATAATAAGTATTTTCTGTGTGAAACAGACTTTATTGGAATCTGCATAATAACGCATGCGTTGCGTCCTAACTTACTTAAATTAAATGCAGTCTGTCAAAAATTTCAACAAATGATCTAAAATGTGTGAGTACAATTATGTTTTTGTTCAAAATAAAATTATTATGTTGATAATTACTCCAGTTCATTTACTTTACAGATATTGATAACATGTTGTCGTACAAACATTGATACATAATCAACAAAAACAAAAATACAGGATATCAAAAGAATAATCAATGCAATAATGGGTTATGATAGTAAAATTTCACTTAATGTGTTGCTGCACTTTCCAAAGAATGTTTTCGTTAGACTTGTTCCATATTAAAATATTGGACGTAGACTTCTTCCCATGTATCGATGATACTGCCTTGCTGTTCACAATGGTGCTGCTTAATTTTCCATAGTTCATTCAAATCCAATTTACTGCTGAACAACTCTTCCTCGTGGTAAATATGATGTAACGTAATATTGCTCACATATTTTTAGATAAGCGCTTTATTTTAAATTGCATGTTTAAAATGTTGGTTTAAATATTTACTAAAATTTTCGGATTTAAATTTATATTTTTATTTTCATATAAATTTTAATTGCTTGCACTTTTATTTTAGATGCCGTTATGGAATTTAGTTTATTTAATACTCTGCGCCACTTTCAAGAAAAATAAACATCAAAACCAAACTAATTGAATGATTTTATTAACATAAAAAAAATGCACATCATCCGATGTTTGAACACGAATTCAAATTGAAAATTATAATATTATCAACTTATAATCGGTAACCTAATTTTTTAATTTTGTTATAGGTTAAAACAATTGTTTCTGATATCTCGATTCTACGTTGATCGCGTTTCAAAACCGATAATGTAAACGAAACTTGTATCTTACATGTTGAACAAAAAGTAAAAGGCAAGAGAGTGAGAAATCAGGAGCAATTCCTTTTATACATTTCTCTTGGATACCAAATTTTCAACTTTTTTTCTACATTACACACAAAAGATCCAAGCATCTGATTGGTCTAAACAAAATTGTTGAATTAACTAAAATACAAATTATGCTATAACTTTTTTAAAACAAGTCGAATTGCTTTTTGAATACAGATTTGGAATCAGGGCAACTTTCCGCATACAAAGATACCTCACAAGCCCTATTTCGCTTCAAAGCTTTGCATTTTGACAACTTAAAATTTAAATTTACTTATATCTAAGAAATTCTTTATTTTACACCTAAACTAATTACATATTCTGAATCTACATAAAAAACTATATCAGAATACATTTATTTCAAACTATTTAACTTAATTTTAACAGAATTTCCATTTTCATATTTTGCATTTAGGTAGTTAACCCAACTTTTCTAATTTTATGTTCAGATTACATGTATATTGTTAAATTCTTTATGAAAATGAGGGAAACCTACTATTACGTGCTTTTATAATTTATTCTAAACTTAAGTTATCCTATAAAAACTATAAATTTGCAAAATTTTTAAATATAGTACTTAACCTAACTTAATATAAATTTACTTGTATCTTGTGTTTAAAACAAATAATATTTATTTTTACTCCATAGTCTATAATTTTTGTCATATCACAATTCCATATTGTTAACACATTTATGTAAATTTTGTATACAAAATGTAATTTTATATTAAATATCAAATTGTACAAATGTTCGTTTTTATCAGTGTTTCTAAATCACTACCACTTCTTCTGCACTTTTTATACACTTTGTCTGTGAAATAGTAATGTACAGTGTTCGTACCATAACCCTTTTTTTATAGTTTACATAGTCCATGCATTGTACCTATATCTATACATGTTCTACATATTAGAATTGTACTACTTTATGTGATTAATATCTGCAAAGTGTTTAAAATGCTTAAATAAGTTGATTAAACTGTAAAATTACTGAAATATGTTCACCGAAACTAACCGTACCCACAAATATCAATCGTTTTGACCTTTCTCACATGCTGCTGGTATAGCTCATTGCTTTTATGAATAAAACAACCTTGTGCAAAGCCCACAAAGCCTGTTTTGTTGTATCAAAACCATATTTTCCCTCTCGTATACTAATTTTCTTATTAAAACGAACTGTATACATTCTCAGATCTATTTAAATTTTCACACTATAAAGAATATAAACTTGATAACTCTAGCCCCTATATTATGCTTATTTCTAAACATCTCAATATATATATATATATATATATATATATATATATATATATAGAGGGAGGCATTTTTTTGGTAGTCTGCTCATACTTATGGTTAGTAATTACTTATTTTAGCTTTTATATATATATATATATATATATATATATATATTATTGTAGACTGTTCATGAGTTCTCCTCTTCAGCCCTGGTATAGGGAGGCAGAAATATATCTATAGATGTAATCAGTAACGTATTTTTTATTGGATGCCACTCAATTTATAGGTTTAATAATTAAATTACAACAATAATTGAGAAAGTTGTACCTTAATAAGTCAGGTAATCTGAATAAACACTCAACAACTGTATTTATATGTATATTTATAAAATGTTTGATTAATATCAGCATAAAATAACCAAAACAATGTTTCGCATAAAGATTTACGATACTACGATACTACGTGTCACAGTTTTTGATTTCTTGAAAAAGGTTTCTAAGAAATGGAATTGAAACGTTAGCAAACATACATAAAGTTCAGAAAAATTAAATGAAATAGTTAATACAGAAATATATATATATATATATATATATATATATATATATATATATATATATACGAGTATATATTATTATATTATATTATAACAAATTATGCTTTTTAAAATAGAACCCACGATTCTTTGGCATATTCGGATTTATCGTTGTATTTTAATGTTACTTTATGCAAGATGTTTTATCTTAAAAATTTACCGTGTTCGAATTATTTGGAAAAAGATAAAAATTTTGACAGCTGCAGGATTCCACAAAAATCGATTCTGTACTCTGACCTCTGCGAATTTCGGAATCGGTATTCTTGGGCCCTAAAAAACCCTAATAAGCTACGTTTTGAGGTGTTTTAATTAAAAAAAAAGTCTTCTACAACCCCCTGAAGTATTCATCATTAGTTGCATGATTTTAAACCTCAACAACTTGCTTATTTAAATTATTCGGTAAAATTAAAAAAAATTATTTAATTTTTATGTGTAACCGGTTACACGTTGATAATACAAAAATGCATTAAACTGTATGCGAATACTGTACTATTATTGAAATGTAACCAATTGCTTATGCAATTTGTTTTATGACTGTGACATATATGCAGCTAACTTATGTGTTTAATGGTGTCATGAAACGTTTGGAATTGTAACGTCTGTATGTGTAGGTCTTCTGAGTATGGAGAGCTCATACATGTTCCGTGTATTAATTTTTATGTTTAAAATTATAAAATTAATGGCTCTATTTTGTTCTTTCTCTAGTGTAAATTTTGTTAAGATGTAAATTAATTAAAAACTAAATAAAATCTGATGAACTATCAAAACTTGCTAATATATCATCAACATAACAAAACCAAAATACAATGTTATCAAGAATTTAAATTTCTAAATTATCTACAAAGATGTTTGCCAGAATGAATAAAATTGGACTGCGCATTGGTATACCATTTTTTTGTAGATAATTCTTATTATTATGAAAATGTAAACTTTCACCATTATTACACATCATAAAATACTTGTCTTTTATGGTTTTTTTTAATGTTGTATTTTTATATTATACTATCTAAACCTATTACAAACCTATTAATATTAAATTAAAATTTTGTGAAAGTTGAAAAATTAAAACATAAACATCAGTCTACTATTAATATAACGGTTTGAGAAACGTATAAAGCCAACTATAGAATTAAATTTTAGTAAAGAATAACTAGGTCATTAAAAATTAAATATTATTAAACTGTCTTAAAGATGACAAATCAGAACACTTTCTAACGGTCGAAGGCTAACAATACAACAAACTCATTTAATAAAATTTAATCACGTTATGATGTAAGTGTAAAGTTGTGAAGAACTTTAATTTGAGATTGATAGAAGCATTCACAAATATAAACATGACATCAATTAAATCTAACAAAGAAATAGCTTTGTCAAAAATTGCAAGTGTTATTAACTATGAAAAGCATAATGCAGAACGTTTTACGTAATTGTATAAATTCTAATTTTAATTTCAACTACTTATGTTAATTTATAGTGCTATGGTAATTTAACACATAACTGGTAAAGCATTTGCTTCAAGGTCTAGGAAAAACACAATAAAAAAAACCTACACATACCAAAAGGTATTTTCTTGTCTATTAAAATTATTAGGTCATTATATCTCAATAGCTTCACGTTATAAAGGAGCATAATAATGAGTTTGTCTTGACAATATTTCCATATTGCTAAATTGAATGTCATGACTTAAATTATTTAAGGTATGGTCAGCTATCGCAAACTTCTCTGATTGACCTGATCTACAAAACCTCATATGTTCTTTATGTCCTGTATCAAAGCTACGTTTTGTGGTTCCAATGTATACTTTTCCACATGAACAAGATAACTTATACACTCCGGAAGATGACAATGGGTTTGAAACATATTTAGATGATCTTAAATGTTATGTAATTTTTCTTGTAGGTTTAAAAATAGTCCTAAAGCCATATTTAATTAAGAGTGTTTCAATTCTGCCTGTAATGTTAGTAATAAAAGGAAGAAAAACAGTACCAACATTAAGAACTGATTTTTCTTTAAGGTTGCTTCTAGAAGGTGTAATAACATTATTAATATCTGTAAGTGTTTTGCTCGATCTACTAAAGATTTAATTACTTGATCTTAAACGCAATGAAAATATAATATTAAAATCAGATAAAGGTAACGCAACTGTTATATTATACATGAACGAATATAATATTAAAATAGAACAATTTTTGGAACCAAAACTTGTCACGTGTTGAGATGGGAAGCGGAGGAAAATGAAAAGCGGTTATCTCTTCACCTAAAATATTTCAGAAAACCGTTTAGCCCAGGACGGTTCGAGCGGGGTTGAGAAAAGATAGACGTAAAACAGGCTCTAGAAGCCGCTCCCCTATAGTAGAAGCAGGCACCACTAACTTGGCTCCTAGACAGTGTTGGGTAAGATCCATTTATTTAGGATCTAGATACAGATCCAAACACATTTTTAAAAACTGATCTAGATAAAGATCCAAGATCCGTACGTAAAAATGGATCTAGATAAAGATCAAAGATCCTTGAAATGGGATCTAGATCTTTTATAAAGATCCGACATTCCTAAAATTGTTTCGAGATTTTTCTAATTATTAATATTATCTTTAATTGCTAGTATTGCTACTGATGAGTAGTACTCCCATTCCCATGATCATTTTTCATGTAATACAAATATTAGTCCGTAAGGTTAAGTTATTAAGAAAATAATATACAAATATAATTTTTATAGGTTTTATTGAAAACTGACATTAATTATTTAACGCACTACAAATTACAAAATTAGTATTAGGTACACATTTACACTTGCAAGTTGCAATGTTAATTGTTAATTTAACTTAACACATAGTTGTTATACAATTATAAGGATAAGGACATTTATCTAAATTATTATAAGTATACATTACATAATTACATTTTATTATCTAATTTTATTTTATTTTGTTTTAAAATTAATAGCATCTCAAATATATCATCACCTAATCTATTCCTACGAGGAGTTAAAATTAGTCCACCATATCCTTTCAACGGGGCAGATGAAGGAAGTATAGAATTATATTTTAAAAGATTTATTTTATAGCAGGGTACATATTTAATTGCTCATAGTTAGTGCTTGTGTCTTTAAAATAATTTGTGCATTCTGAATCAAATGTTGTTTGCGATTGAGTATTTATTTTAAAAATCAAAGAATTCGTCCGTGGCAGAGGATTTTTTCAGTAAGTGTGAACTGAATTTCTGATTCTGAATTATTAAGATTTTCTTGAAATCCGGAATTGTTAAGTTCACACAATAATTGCGTTTGACAGAATGCTGTTTCATTTTAAAGGGGTAATTTTAACCACCATAATTTAAATTTTGGGTTAGAAATTGTGGATAACAGGTATGGTCGACTACTAGAATTTTTAATATCCATTATATTAGAGAAACGTCTTGTAAAGCCGTTCAATAAACATTCTCTTAATTTAGAACAAAATGTCAGTTTTGTCATTGCTTCTAAGCTAGCTTTAATTTTGAAAAGTGTTGGCAAAACAGTACCTAACTGACAAGTTTTTTCATCTTGTAAAATATCTATTGCAACGGCTATAGGTTTTGTAACAGAAATATATTCGTTTAAAAACACAAAATCTGACAGTTGGAACACGTCTAATTTTAATAACTTGCAAACATCACTTAATTTTGCTTCAATATTAACTAGTTTAACACATGCGTCATACATGGAATTCCAACGAGTAGGACAAGGAACTGATCCGACGCCTTAGTTGACCTACTCACTAAATTCCATAAAGAATAAGCTTTCCCAAAAACAGTATCGTACATTTTTTTATACCTTATGTTTTCAAATGCTTTAGCTACATCTATCGTAATTACAAGGCTGAGTATATGCGAACAACACTTAAAATGTTCGGGCAAAAGCACGTAAGTACTGTCAGTATCAAAAGCAGGTAATGATTCAACATCTACATCATTTTGATTTTGCAACTCTGTTAATTCGCTATCGCTGCTCTTATTACATATAGAAGCAGTAAATACGTTAAAAACTTTATTAAAGTTGCTTGCGTTATCTGTTACCGTTCCTGAAATTTTACCGAGATTTAATTTGTATTCGTTACGAATTTCACTTATTAATTCCGCAATTCTGTCAAATGTGTGTGCAAATTTAAATCGCCTACAGCTTAATGCAAAAGATTTACGTTGGAAGCTATTACTATCGATAAAGTGTGCAGTCATACCAAGATAACTTTTGTTATTGGTGCTCCAAACATCTGCAGTTGTACAGACGTATTTGGTTTTATTTAATTCTTCTATTACAGCACCAATAACTGCTGATTTCTCTTCTTCTAATTTACTATTGAGCGTTTTTCGGTCACATGGTTTTTTGCCAGAAAGTCCTTCTACTAACCTAATAAATGCGGGTTTTTCGACTGTACAAATAGGCCTCATCTCTTCAATTATGTAATCTAAGACGAGTTTGTTAACCGACTTCTTTGTGGTAGAACTGGTAGATCGTTGAAAAATGTTAGTCTTGTTGAAATTCTTCATTGATAAAATTTCGGTTTTACTTTTTTTTGTTGTCTTTTCTGCATCGAATTTGCTAAATGTTACTGGATGCTTTCTCTAGAAAAAAGGGAGAAAGTGTATGTTAATTTATAAAATTCAGATTGAAGTCACTTCAAGTTTCAGTCAAAATTTAGATAACACCAATTTTGAAAGCGACTGAATCCCATCTTTTTATGAATACAGGTATCATAAACATTTAAAAAAGTTTTTTGATGCATTAGGGACTTTAAGAAATAAATCTCAACCTTTTGTAAACGTTCTTTTACACACGAGAAACTAAGTATTTTGCAACAAAAAATACTTTACGTAATTCATATAGAATTTAATAAGAAAAATTAAGCCTACAAATCACGCTTTTGATATATCAGATGATGTATTTCGTAAGAATCCAATAAATGATACTAAAATTCTGCCAAAAACTATATTAATGCATACCTTCATATGCCGAATAAAATTTCCTGTTGAAGTCACATGACCTTGTATTTGTGCGGGAAAATTTAGACACTGGGTCACTATCTTGTTGTCACATTTTGATAAAATTTTATAAAATTTACCGCTTAAGATTGGCGGAACTTCCATTAATTCAGCTTCGTCACTCATTGTTGATCTAACTAACAATTAACAAATGTGCTTTACTTAAAGTCGTATTCTTAAGAACTGAAGACAAGATTGTTGTTTTTCTGTATCTCCTTTTGTTCGATTAAATTAGCAACAGGGAATTCCAGTTCCACTTAACTTAAGTACCTACTTTAATGGATTAAAACCCATTGTCATTACTCACTAAGTCATTAGATTAGCACTTAGCTGTCACTACCTGCCTTTGTAGCTTTGGATAACAAAAACAACCGACGGAAATATTAACAAAGGAAATGAATAGTTCTATTATTGGTTATTTCGGAATTTAACATGCCTCAGGCAGTAGGTAATTGTGTAAATGTGTATGTATCTCTGTGGGGTACGGATGTAACGGTCGTAACGGAGCATAATGTATTTTTTAAATATAAAGCTCTGTTGCCTCAAGCCAGTTAAAAATTTCACAAAATACCCTTAAAATACATTTTAAAATATTCTAATGGATCTTTGGATTGAAGTACTAAAGATCTGTTAAAATGTGATCTAGATCCAGATACTAGATCCTAGCAGAGCAAAGTATCTAGATCCAGATCATAGATCCGTTTAGTGGATCTAGATCACTTTGATCTAGATCCTATCCAACACTGCTCCTAGATAGCGATGGTACAGAAGATAAGTAGGGAAAGACAAGAAAGGAAAGCACAGAGTGATGAGAAATAAAAAATAATTTAGAGTAAACGCAAAACTGTAATTTCTCTATTAATATTAAACGCGGTTAATAACCGACGAATGTGAATCTTTGGTTTCAACCAATAGTACAGACATGGAAAAAATGCTTATTAAACCCCAAAGTTCACCCACAAAGTAAACTTCTTCTTAACGCTCGCAAGTAAGGCGGGTTCTTTAAAGTAGACCCAAAAGCAATAAATCTTTTTTTTAAACAAATGAATATGAACGTTTCCCTTCCCTAGAATGAAAGATCTTTTATTTTTTGATAAAGCTGAAAGAAAAACACATATAGGCAGCCTCTACAAAGGGTGCTAATAAACAAAATTAGTTAATACACTCGCTGTGGTGTACACAACCCAAAAATAACCATATTATAAACAAACATATGCGTTTGACCCGAAATTAAATTGCCAAAACAGAAGGTTTTCGGAAAGACTGTTCGGTTTGCCTCTTTTCCTAATTTCGGTACATATATTAATTTGTAGCAGACGGAACTATTATTTATTTGTTCCACCAATTTGCAAATAATGACTCAAATCTGTAGAAAATAAAATTGTACAGATAAGTTATAAATTTGAATACATATACCAAAAGTTTTAAATATCCAAAACAGTTAACTAACATCGCGGTTAACCTTGTGCAAATTACGCTCTGAAGGAAAAATTAGCAAGGTCGAATAAATAACAAATAGCATGAATCTTAATGGTATAAATCAGTGCTTGTACGCAACTTGATAATGAAAATGGTTTCTGCGCAGCTATATTTAAATGACATTTAGATGGGTGTTTAGGTTTCACATCATAATTTATTGAAATAATGGCAGAATTTTACATCTCACATGACATGTGATAGAGGTGAATTAAGGTACAAATTAAAAAGGTTAAATTAGGTTAATTTAGTAACGCCAGGTACGCTAGTAAGTGATTGAATGCTTATAATGTAGTGTTTTAAATAATTTAATACAGAAAAAAATAAGAGTAAAAGTTCAAATAAATGGGTGTAAAATGTTCTCATAAACAGATCGTCAAACTAACTCGAGATACAACCCGTTCACCACAAATAATGCCTTTGTCCCAGTCGGTAGTTTAAATAGGCCGGTTCAATCTTTTGATTTGCTTAATTGCCACAAATTTATGCTGTGTTATTTCTACTTAACATCAATATAAAAAGAATGATCTCGGAAGCCAAGTTATTTTTCAATTATGCTCGGAATAACTAAACCGGGGTTTACAATAAAAATTTTACCAAAATTTAAAAAATAAAAAATATACAAACTATGTTTATTAACAGTTAAATTTAGAATTATATAAAATATATCTTAAAAACTAATTGTAATAGCCTTAAATTACTAAATTATAAATATAAATACCTGTTCGTAAAATTTTTGTACGCAAACTTTTTAATAACCTCTGGTATCTAAACGATTACGGAAATGTAAACCAAAGGTGATGTCATCATTGCACCAATATTGCGCAATATCTCGAAATAACAATGCTGTTCGTTGTAAACCTCACCAAAATGGAATTTTATTTCTAATAAATTGTTCTTCAAGAAATTTTGAATCCAATGTTTATTGCAGTGTCTCGAAAGTTCAAATAAAGAAATGGGATCTAACTTTAGATCTGCATTGAATGAAAAATTGTAATCATAAAATGAAAGCGTACATAAAAGTAGAATTATTTGTGTAATTAAAAGTGGTAAAATTAAAGTTGAAGTAAAAAAATGGAAGTGCTTGCAAAAAGCAAATGTTTTAGATTTTAATATAATGCGTTAAATATATCTTACCATTAAATTAATGGCACTTTTAACAAAATTTTGGTGGAAACCCCAAAAATGGCTTCCTGAATCGAACTGCGTATCACAAAAAGTGGAAAAATGGACGCTTAGGAAGTCGGATGATGACGCGTTGCGCGAAAATATAAGCAGAAAGAAAATAATTTAAAGAGGTGGGAGTATAGACCCTTAAGAAGATATGCACTTAAGTTACGCCAAAATGCAAATTAAGTTACCTACCACATACTTATAATTCAATAATAATTAAAAATCTTCTTATATTTACAACTATACGAATGATGAACGTAAATTACGGTATATTTTCTCAACTCTTTCAACTCAAAATGGATTGTTACATGCTTTTATATTTTAGATAGTAGCTCGTTATTTAAAACCACCGTAGAACAGATGTACGTACAAGGAGAAGGTAGTAATAGAGCCCATACGAAAAATAATAAATGCAGTAAGATGAGGGAATAAATTTAAGGTCAGTAGGCATAGCGGCACTTGTCCGTGGGAAATTCCTAGACATTAATTTCCAAGGTCACCTGCAGAGGTATCATATTACAGTTTTCTGTTTTGGGAAACGGCTATCTGTACTTGGGAAACAGACCCCCGTTTTGGTAAACGGCTATCTGTATTTCGGGAACAGGATTCCCGTTCTTGAAAAACGGACCCCGTTTTTGTAAAACGGATTTACTACATTTCTAACCACCAGGATCTGGGTTTGTTTTAGGATGAGGTAATTGTTTCTACCAAGAACTGGTACCAGTATCACAAATACAGATAGCCGCTTCCCAAGGACGAGAGTCCCGTTCCCGAAATAGTCGTTTACCAAAACGGGGGTCTGTTTCCCAAGTACAGACAGCCGTTTCAAAACAGGAAACTGTAATAAAATACCCCTGCATGACTTTGAAAATTGATGGCTAGGAATTTCCCATGGTCAAGTGCCGCAATACCTAGGTCTCGGTCTATTACCAGTTTCGAGCTAACTCGGGCATAACAGTATCGAGCAGATAACTTGTCGTTCGTTGGTTTATTTGCTTATGCTAAAGTCTCGTACTCAAAGATCTCGGGTTAAAAGGGTATTGTGCTAAACGAAACGGTATGTAACTATAACACGAGGTAAGATTAACATCGCCTCGTGCGGCCACAATAAAGTGGTACTAATTCCTTCCGCTAGTAGATCGGAAGATTTCGAAAGTGATTATTGGTGTCTGTCTTCGACGGCTAACAGAAGAAAACCGGATATTACTAACAAGTAAGAAGATTTAAGGATAGCTTACCCCACTTTTCCAATGGAAAATTATTTTACATCCGTAAGTGATTGCGGGCAACAAAATTTTGTACAGAAATTATTGAGGAAAGTACAAAATGCCAAGCACTCTCATAATTACACCCGATCATATTCGATTTTAGAAATTTTAGAAGAGCTTAACAATTTTCACGGCGTTGTCTAAATGGTGATCAGCCGAAAGGAACAAGTAGACATTAGCACTATTTAAAACTAGAAAATGGTTAATGTCGACACCTTTGTTACGTATATTGATAATAAAATTGATTTATTTTATTTGAAATTGTTTTATCAAACTGACCTCTACCGAAGGTTCCCTAAACTACTATAATAAATTGTTTCTGAAATAGTTACACCCATAGATGGTTACACCATTTGAGGATTCCGCCAGTCTATTATAGATGACGTACCTAGGTACTTTCGTACAAGTAAAAGTAAATTAGGTTAAGGATTTCTTACATTTGAAATGTATTTTTGAAGTTTGAAGTTTAGCACGTTACAGGAAGGGGAAAGTAATCAGTGAGATGAAATTTGAATATAATTTTTTTACAGGACATTATTAAAAAAAAACACACACACACATACGCACACACGCACACACGCACACACGCACACACGCACACACGCAGACACGGACACACGCACACACGGACATACGGACACACGGACACACGGACACACGGACACACGGACACACGGACACACGGACACGCGGGTACACGGACACACAGGCACATAGACACACAGACACACAGACACACAGACACACAGACACACAGACACACAGACACAGACAGGCTGCAGGCTTCTGGTTTTCGAATGCTTAAATTTTTGTTCCTGTAGAAGAAACCTCGCATACTCTTCTTCCAGCACATTTCCTTTCGTCCCGTGATGGAGGAATTTTTACTTGGTTTTCTTTTGCCATATTATAGGCCACTTTTCGCAAAGTTATTGTTGATAACCCATATGCCATTTTGCTACACTCTTCTAAATATTCAGCAAAATCAATTGTTTGCTCCTTTGTGAAAACTTGTCTAACTTCATATAGTGTCCTTATTTCAATGCCTGGGTTTAATTTGGATTTCTTCACGTATCCATGCAAGGTCTGAAATGGAACTCCAGTCGCTCTAGCTGCCTCTCGTAAACGCAAATTTTGCTATGTAACAAGCTTAACAGCTGCCGCCATATTCTCCGCAGACGTTTTTCTATTTTTCTGGACTTGCTCGATCACATCAAAAGAGAGCCTGGTAAACAGCGAGACAACATATGGTACACAGTGGGACGCCGTCTCACTCTATAGTACTTTACGATGTCTCACTCTGTACGAACGGTAACGTAAAAAAATGGCGGTAGACTAATAAAAAACGAACTTTGAACAATCAATAAAAGTAGGAACATACAGTTAAATAGTGCGCTTCCAAGGGTAGTTGCCGGCAGAATTGACACAGTGAACGGGCAAAAGATACAAGCACTAAAATTCACAAAAAGTTACTGAAAGTCTTTGAAATTCATCACTAATACACCCAAAACAAAATGTGACGCCATACTGAACCAAACTTTTAGGGATGATGGGAACAACTGCCAAACGTCTTGCAGTGTTGCCAGTCAATGCAATATATTTGTAGATTTTGGGAGAATACAATTGTCTCACGTGCCAGCCGTCTCACTGTGGACTACTTTCCCCTATCGTGAAATACCAAAAGAGCCAATAAAAAAGTTTCTTTAAAAACTAAAGAGCTGATTAAATTATCATCTATTCCTGAAGAAATAAAAAAAAAACTAACTCTGAAGCTATTTCATCAAATCTACATGGTTCACCAAAAATCCATAAACCTAATATTCCTTTAAGGCCTATTGTTAGTGCAATTAGTTCTCCTACATAGTGTCTTGCAAAACATCTTACATTTCTATTACAACCTCATATAGGTAAAACACCTCATTTCAAAATTGAAGAGGGTGGTATAATGGTCAGTATTGATTTTGTTTCCCTCTAAAAATAACTATTGAATACATTGATCATCTTTTTCCAAAGGATATAACCATTCTTTTTCAGCACTCTCTTACTACAACTTATTTTCAATGGAATAGTAAATTTTATGAACACATTGATGGTGTAGCAATGGGTAGTCCCCTTAGTCCTGTTACAGCTAATTTTTATATGGAAAAATTTGAAACATTAGCGTTACAAAACAGACATAAAAAAGTTTGGTATAGATATGTAGATGACACATTTGTTATTTGCATACATGGAGAAGAGGCATTACATGAGTTTTTAGTTTTTATAAATAGTATACTTTCTAGTAGTCAGTTTACCATGGAAAAAGAAACAAATGGGAGTTTAACATTTCTTGACATATTAATATCTAAAAATAATAATTCAATATCTTTTAAGGTTTGCAGAAAGCCGACACATACTGGTAGATACCTTCATAAATTATCCAAGCACCATTCACGTCAAAAAATTGTTATTCTTTATTAAAATTTAATTCTATAGTTGGCTTTATACGTTTCTAAAACTGTTATATTAATAGCAGGCTGATGTTTATGTTTTAATTTTTCAACTTTCACAAAATTGTTTGAACATCTTTAACAATTGTAATAGATATTAATACTGACGAAGATAGCTGTAAGTGTTATCGAAACGTTTAGATTGTATAATAATAAAATACACCATTAAAAAAAAAACAAAAAAGGTAAGTATTTTAATTCTTATTATTGCATGTGAAATGGTTTTAATTAACAATGAGATCAAAATAATTTAATTAACTCCATTCTTGTAACTAATTCAACATTGTGACAACTTATAAAATACCTAACTGATACTAATGAAGCTTTATTTTTACAATTACTTTATATACATATATACAATGTGTCCCAAATTCGCTTCTCTATAAAGGGATCTCGACTTCTGTTATACTTACGGCAAAGGTTAAATGGGGAAAGTTTTAGAGGAAGCTTAGAGCATTCGATATCCGGTTTCAGATTTACGATCGGTCAATTGGTTGTGAAAATATCGGCTAAAAACCGAAAATGGCGGATTTCGTTTTTCGCCAGTAAATCCGAAATGGTTAACTTTAGAAAGTGTGATACTTCGATAAAACTCTAATCTTTTATGCAGTTGTGAGACATCACTAAACTGGAAATATTGCGCTCTTTCAAAAAATCGAAAAATCAAATATGGCGGCAATAATAAAAATGAAAGTTGAGGCAGATTGTGGGATAACAAAAGACGATTGTGACATGTCATACACGCCACCTTATTCGTCTTAAAAAAGTGTCCGAATAATCTCACATTGTGACAGCTGTCAAATTAACCATTTCGGATTTACAGGCGAAAAACGAAATCCGCCATTTTCTGTTTTTCGCCGATATTTTCAAAACCAATTGACCGATCGTAAATCTGAAACCGGATATCGAATGCTCTAAGCTTCCTCTAAAACTTTCATTTAACCTTTGCCGTAAGTATAACAGAAGCCGAGATCCTTTATAGAGAAGCGAATTTGGGACACATTGTATATATATATATATATATATATATATATGTTGTGTGTTTGTGTGTTTTGTGTGTGTGTGTGTGTGTGTGGCTGTGCGTGTGTGTGCGTGCGTGTGCGTGTGTGTGCGTGTATGTGCGTGTGCTTGCGCGTGCGCTTGATGTGCGTGCCTGCGCGTGTGCGTGTGTGTGTATGTGTAGAAGTTCAGGTGCAAATTATATGCAATTTTTTAAATACATAAAGAAAATTATTACCGAAGGCCAATTAAACTTGGGAAGATGGTGTACAGGTAGACTATGCATGTACATTACTCACATTTTATATTTGCTTCCCTTAAATTTTCAGAAAAGTATTTGTGGAAATTGCATTCTGAATTTATTTTGTTTTTACAAATTTATTCCGTTTTTAAAACCTGTGGAGCATACGTTGTTCGTAAGTAGAATTTAAGGCAATATTTCGAGGATTAAAGGAAATTAATGATGCTGTAAATACTAAGTTATATTCTACTTCATTTAAGGAATTTAAATAACACAGTACCCTTAATTTATTATATATAGTTTGTGCTAGTACACATTAATAAATAATATCTAAGGAGATATTACAAAAAATTCATAGTTGGTTCGCACATTGCTTCTGCACTTTTTCTACATTACGTCTGGTTGCATAACTAATTACAGCATTATTAAAATTATGTAATGACGCTGCTTGAACGATATCCCTAAATTTATCATCAAAAATAATTGTAGGAATAAATTTTATGTGCCCCAAAGCGTGCGTTCGATTTCCATATGTCGCCAAACGATCTGAACCTTTACTACTTTTGACACATTCAAGAATTTTTTGGCTGCTTACATTTAGATGACTAACACACTAAAATAAAATATGACCATTAAATGTACATTAATTTTTAATTACAGTGGTCTAACATTTTCTAAAGCGTTTACCATGTCGGAACTATAATGTTGCATCATGCAATTAACAAATTCTACAGTCTGCGTTGGTCCTGCATTTTCCTGAATTCCACAAGCATGAATTTTATTACCAAAACATTCGTCAGGACCGTGATGACATTGAAATTCCCAGTGATCGTTTTTCCAAGTATGCTAAAACATATCGATAAGTAATTTAAATTTTAATTAAAATTGAAAATGATATAAAACTACATTGCGTTTTCACTGTATAATAACACTTGCATTTATTAAAAAAAGCGGTTTCTTTGTTAGATTTGGATGGATTATTTTAATTGATGTCAAGTTTCTATTTATGGATGCTTTTATCAATTTCAAATTAAAGTTTTTCGCAACTTTACACTTACATCATAACTTGATTAAATTTTGTTAAATTTGTTCCTTGATTACGACGTGTCATTATTTAGCCTTTGTCCGTTAGAGGGGGTTCTGATTTGTCATGTTCAAGGCAGCTTAACAATATTTAATTTATTAAGGATTCTTTACTAGATTGTATTCCATAGTTGACTTTATTCATTTATCACGCTATTATATTCATAGCAGACTTATGCCTGCGTTTTCAATTTTTTAAATTTAGTGTTATCCAAAAATTTAGATTTGTATAATATAAATACAAATATACATTTAAAAAACCCAAATACCTAAGTATCTTAAATATATTTAATAGTGGTGAAAGTGTATATTTTCAAAATCGATTTCAGACACACAGACACACATACACGCAGACACACAAACACACAGACACACAGACACACAGATACATAGACACACACACACAGACACACAGACACACAGACACACAGACACACAAACAGACTAACATACAAACACACAAACACACAGACACACAGACACACAGACACACAGGCACACAGACACACAGACACACAGACACACAGACACACAGACACACAGACGCACAGACACACAGGCATACAGACACACAGACTCACAGGCGCAAAGACGCAAAGACACACAGGCACACACACACACACACACACAAACACACAGGCACACGGACACATAGACATACATACGCACAGGCACACTGATACACAGACACAAATACACACAGGCACATAGGCACACAGACACTCAGACACACAGACACACAGGTACACAGACACACATGCACACAGACAGTCAGACATACAGACGCTCAGGCACATAGACGCATAGACGCACAGACGCATAGATGCACAGACGCAAAGGCACACAGACACACAAACACACAGACACACAAACACACAGATACACATGCACACTGATACACAGACACAGACACACAGACACAAATACACCACGGCACACAGACACTCAGACACACAGGTACACAGACACTCAAACACACAGACACAGACACACAGACACACAGACAAACAGACACACAGATACACAGACACAGAGACACACAGACACAGACACACAGACACACAGACACACAGACACACAGACACACAGAAACACAGACACACAGACACACAGACACACAGACAAACAGACACAGAAGCACACAGACACATAGTCATACAGATAAACAGACACACAGACACAGAGACACAGAGGCACATAGAGACATAGCCACACAGACATACAGACTCAGAGACACAGACACACATACACAAAGACACACAGACACACAGACACACAGGCACATGGTCAGACAATCACAATCGCGCGCGCGCCCACACACACATACACACACACACACACACACACACACACACACACACACACACACACACACACACACACACACACACACACACACACACACACACACACACACATATATATGAAACACTGTTGTTTATACGGGCATTGTCTCGCGTCTGCTGGTGATGTTTCTGACTCCTGCCAGTACAAAAACGACGTTTTTGCCATTTCCAAGTTTCCTCCTTCTCCAACTGATTTGTTCGGCTCCGTGTTACTCGAATCGAACTGAGGTCCTGCTGTCCTGTCTCCTGTTTACATTTGGTGTTGTGTACTTTCACTGCTTTCACTGTTTTCCCTGCTTTCACTTTCCCTTCTTTCTTTTTCTCGGTGTTGGGTGGTGCTGCTGTGCATGATGTTGGTATGGATGGTTCTGGTTCGGGTGATCGTTTCCTTGTGTGACGATGTTCTGCTAGTGTTATCTTCCATGTATTAGGCAGTCTTTGGGAATCGTCTCGTGTGTTAAGGTTCTGTTCTCGTTTCTCAATCTCGATCGCCTCTCGAATAGTTATTTTTGCCGCATGAGTAATGCTGGCTATCATCTTTGTGTTTACAAAAGCGATGTTGTGTGATGTTCTACTGGCGTGTTGAGCTAACGATGATATAGCTATATTCTTCTCGACACCATCCTTGTGTTCCTCTCGTCGAACGTTGATCCGTCTGTTTGTTTGTCCTATGTACGCCTTGTCACATGTCTCGCAGGGGATGCTGTAGACTCCTTGGTCCTCCAAGTCGATTTTGGTTTTAGGTGTTGGGAGCACTGATGATATTTTTCTATCCGTGTTGAACGTTGTCTTTATGTTGTGTTTGCTGAGGATTTTTGCAATCTTGTCTGTCGTTCCCTTTACATAAGGAAGTGTGAACTTGGCTGTTGTTGGTTCCTCCTCTTCTGTGGGTTTCGTATTTCTTGGTCTTGACGCGTTCCGAATGTTCCTCATTGTGAATCCATTTTGTAGTAGAGCTGTTGTGAGAGTTGCCATCTCCTCTTTCTTGTGAGTGGAATCCGTGAGTTTTTTTTTTTTTTTTTTTTTTTTTTTTTTTTTTTTTTTTTTTTTTTTTTTTTTTTTTTTTTTTTTTTTTTTTTTTTTTTTTTTTTTTTTTTTTTTTTTTTTTTTTTTTTTTTTTTTTTTTTTTTTTTTTTTTTTTTTTTTTTTTTTTTTTTTTTTTTTTTTTTTTTTTTTTTTTTTTTTTTTTTTTTTTTAATTT
>JARFJB010002029.1:862500-865000 GCA_036346205.1 Vesta saturnalis
CACTTTAAAAATTAATAAATGCGTTATTGTAACTACTTCGCCAATACGTCCGTCCTTTCATTTGTCTGTACGTGTCCTGGTTTATTTATTATATTGATCTGTATGTATACGCTTGTACTGATTTCTCCAGGTCTATTAAAATTTGATTCTTATTTGGGCAAAAACTAAAACTAGCTTATATGAAAATGTAAACTTTCACCATTATTATACATACTTAGAATGCTTAGCTTTTTGGATTTTTAATAGTGTATATTTGTAATTATGTTATACAAATCTAAAGATTCGATAACATTTACAGTTATCTTTGTTTGTATTGATACGATCGTTCATAAGTTTGTTTCATCATCTTACACAATTCTGAAGGTTTGTATTACTACTGACGAAGAGAACTGTAAGTGTTATTGAAACGTCACAAATACATCATAAAAAAGGTCCAGACATTTTAAATAAAACAAACTTGCTCACCACGTTCGGGTGAGGGTCTGCATTGTACTCATACTCGGTTACGATAAAGTGAAAAAAAATTGGAAGAAACAATTTTAGTAAGCAGGACGCTGCGCAATGAAGATTTTAAGCTTTTGTGTAAAGTGTGACGTTGACACAGTGAAAAAGGAAAATTTGACTCAGCATAATTATTAAGTAGTATAGCGCATCTTATTTAGAGTAGCAACAATTAGACCGCGGTAAAATCATGCATGTAATTAAACGAAGTGCAATATTAAGAACGTCAACACTTTAGCACTTGTAATCTATACAGCTCTAGATTACGATCAGAAATACTTGAGTAAACTTTCAAACGACGTTACGAACTCGAGCGGTTAATGAAATTAGGTACATACCCTATTTATTCTATGTTTATTAAGTGTGTAATATTCATGTTAACCGTACGCATTTCAAAGTTGAATAAAGGTATAAAATTTAAAACATAGTGTGCTATTAAAAGCTAGGGTAGAATTTTATATTAAAAATAGGAAACGTTATATAGCAACGATTCTATTTTCTTATTTTATAATTTGTTTATTACATTATTTACTCCACGATAATACTTAGATACATACCGTTGCACGTCCATAAGGTACAAAGTCGACTGCCAATAACGATTCAATTTTTGGAAATGCAGAATGAAATTGCTTTCCAATAAACTCCGCGCTGTCAGAACAAAAAGCTTCATAGTAAATTGAAACTTTTACCAATTCTGCAGTTACCTAAAAATATTAGAGATTAATTATAATTACATAACTTATCAATTCTTTTTAATTGTTCACTGTAGAAATCAAGGCGAAATGTTGTCGCGATCTGACATTTGTCAGAATTGCTATCGATATTGTCGATAATCGGCAATAAATTGGCCAAGGCCAAACATAATTTAGATTAAAACCTAATTCATTACCAAAGCGTTATATTTTCACGGTAATTGTACTTTTAATAATGTTACTTCTGCAAAAAAATTTTAAGGCACTTTTATTACCTAATTAATTTATAAATGTTAAGCACATTGAAGAATATATAAGATAATGAAAACAGTTTATTTCTAGAGACTCCCTAATTAGAATTAGGCTTAGAATCTGCTGCATCCGCGGAAGATGGCCAGGAGCGGGGGGGCGGGGTGCAGAATGGGCTCGTTCTAAAGCTTTCCAGCAAGTGATCACATGGCATGTCTGTCATCTACCGTTTCGGAATTACGAGCGATGTCGGGGTAATAAAGGATAAAAGTTGTTACAAAACCACTACTTGTGCCTAGACCTTTCACAGGAGTATCATGTCGGCATATTTAACAATTCCGGCCAAATTTTAACCTTTACTCTTTCTGCGAGAGGTGGTCGACGCAGATGCGGATTATTGGGAGTTCCAACGAACGGTCGCATGAAGTATCTACGATCTATCGTTTCAGAATTATTACCTATCTAGCATATTGGGGTTCGGAGGGTGAGGGTTGGTGGAAAACCATTTATTTCGTAGAGATTTTTTATTAGAGTACCTTAAAGGTACCCACTGAAAAAACTTTAGCTAATTTTTACTCCGCAGAGGGTGAAAGAAAGGTAGTTGGAGTAAAACTTCGATTACGCTTGTCGAAAACTTTCCAACAAGCGATGTCATAATATTTAGGATCTATCAATTCTGACTTATGGCAGATCACACTTATAAGGGGTGGGTGGGGAGATTTCTAGGCAAAATTCTGCTTTCGTCAAGGTTTCCTATTAGAGTACATTGAAGGTACACCTCCCTTTTCTTGAAGATCAAATCCGCCAAGAATCAATAACTTTTTCTGATCCGAGGTAAATGAGGCTGGTAGGATTCCATTTAGGGTGACAATTCGATGCAGCTTTACAACGAATGGTCGCATGGCGTATCTACAATATACCCCCAGAAACATCACCGATCTCAGTTATAGGGTTGGTGGACAAACATTCCTTTCATTAGTGTCAAAATTTTACTAATCTAACTCCAACTTTGGCCAATCGCGAAAACATACACTTTTTCACTTCGCAGAGTGGCCAAT
>JARFJB010002029.1:867500-885000 GCA_036346205.1 Vesta saturnalis
GCTGTATCGACGTATTTTGCAAGTTCCTGTAATGGTGACCCGATTTAAGTCACTATTGGTCCCAGATTTTTTATTTTCGTTTCTGTCGTTTTTTCGAATTATGTTGTAGGGTACGTCGCGACTTTTTGGAATCATGGGTTTTGAAGAATATGGTTTATCTTATTATTGTAGTCCTCGACATCTATAACTTAACTTCTTCTCCAGTTAAGTTCCTCTTTAGTAGGGTATTCCTCAGTATTCTGGTTACTTCTTGGCGTATTGTTTCCTCTGTCCTCTTCCATGTCTGTAATCAATGACTGCAGATAATGTCTTCCATTGAGAGTTGTAATGGTTCTAGCGCATAATTGAATCATTTAGCCAAAAACGTGTTTGTGGTTTCATTTAGTTCCATTTCAGAAATGTTGTGTACAATTGGTGTTGCCTATTTTGAATTTTATTCTTGTTTTTTATGGAGTTTCTCAAATTTTCATTTTTTGCATTGATTTTGAATATCATCCCCGTAAAGAATAATTACGTTGTTTCAGATTTCCACAAGTATCAAATGTATTTCAATTTCTTCTGGGTCCAGAAACTCGTGGTTTGATTTGCCATCTTCAGGTCACTAATAATACTGTTTTGCTTCGCGTTATTGGAATTGAACTTATGTGCATTCCTTGTTAGTTATACCTTCGCTGGCTTTCACATTCTCTACTTTCCCTGTCTTACCTTCTTTTTTCCGTTTCACTGGTTTTTCTGTGTATTTCATAAGAAGTCTATTGTGTGTTGGTTGACGCTTTTTGGTTAATATTATAATATAATTATGAGTTTACTGAAAAGCCGCCGAAAGGACGATATAATATATATATATATATATATATATATATATATATATATATATATATATATATATATATATGATTGTTGTTTATTTATATTTGGGACCAGTGATAACCAATTTCATATACATTTATTTAAATTCATTATTTATTTATACAGCAGTTTAAAATTTTTTAATTAATAGGATCAAGAATGAAGAATAAGAGTAGGAAGAACAACAACAGTTTTCGAGTTATGGGTTACGTAAATTTTTACAAATTTTATTTATTACCACACGTTCAACAATTATATAATAAAACAAAAATGTGTGACTATTTGTAAATAGACTGATACTTTAAAAGGTGGGGAATCACCTATATCTGTCAATTATTTGTTTGACGTATGTAAATGATTTCGTCATAGCTTTCTAATAATATTTCACTGACCTGAACTGTATGTAATAGAAAAATAACCATTAACATGATAACATTCATAGCGTACATGTAAACGGGATTGCTGCTATTTGAAGACTAAGTTTATTACCTACAAATTTTGCTTATCAGAGTTTATAGTGGTTTTATTTAATTGGCTGCATAAATTCAAGGTTAATAATAGCATAATTCAGAGTTTATTTTGAAAAGTGTTACTGTTATTAATTTAGTTAATTTGTGTAAGGCAATAAATACAGTTGCAAGGTATGGGTTTGTTAATGTAAGTCGATTATGGCAATTCAGATGAGCAACGGTTTAGGATAATTATTTTTTTGACATACAGTAACATACATCAATTAATAAAAGTGAGAGTGGAAGGCTCTACATAATTATTCTTCTTTCTACATTGTTTTTATAATAAACCCATCAAGAAAATGAATGATTTTTTTCTTGAAGTTGGCAACATTGCGCATGTTTAGGACTGGATGATATTTCTCCTAAACAAAACCTGTAGATATTTTTCTCATATTAACCCATCTGCGTAATCATTTTAGTTCCTTCGAATACACAGAAGCGATATTTCATTGTCAAATTTTAAGTTTAACAAGATTTATAATCTTTGGTAAGGTAAAATATTTATTATATATATATATATATATATATATATATATATATATATATATATATATATATATATATATATATATATATATATATATATATATATATTGAGATGTTTAGATAAGAGTAAGACAGGGATCGGACAGTTTAACTAGTAATTTCTTTAACAAAAGGGTGATTACATGCATGATACATGTACGAGACATTTATTTGATGTAATTTGGTTCACGATGGGTAGAAAGTGGATTTGTTTTTGGTGGAACAATCTGAATAACATTTATACATTTTGGTTTAATTATAAAAAGCATTGTGCTACTTGCGAAAATGTCAGTAATGTTAAATAAACTTATTTCTGTAAATTAAATTCAGTACTTTAGTTTGTTTCAATAAATTTCAATTTTTCGAAAATATTTTGGCATGTGAATATTTTACAGGTGTTGTACACATAGTGTAAGGATAGATTTATATTAGGGATATTGTATAAGTAGTTTAGAATGCAGGAAATTTGGTAAAATTTAGAAAAGGGTTATAATATGAACTTAATATGATCATTTCTCACATATTTTTGGAAGCGATTGTGTGACAGACATTGTGATGCAATTTAAGTATTAAGAACAGTGCATAGAACATAATCACACAGAGACATTTACATGTAGATACATTTTTATAATAGAATTTCAAGAAAGTGTGTTAAACGATATGACTTCTTAATGTGACATTAAATTATACAATGCAAGCAGGAACAATAAATCTAATAAAGACAGTTATTACAAATAGTTTGGATAACATTTTGAGTTACATGAACATTTTTAAATGTAAGTTATTTGTAATTTTAAAATTAAGTTTGGTTATGTTTTAAATTAAATGTTTTTTCACAAATTTGTAGTTTTTAGAGTAAATTAGGATTAAATAGTATTATTAAAGTGATTAATAGGAGGTCTTCCTCACTTTTACATAGTTATATAAAGTGTACAAAGCATGTCAGAGCAAAATTTTATGATATGGGATTGAGTATATCATTTTACTAGGTAAACATAAAATTTCTTTTAAATTAAAGATTTTGGACTTTAAATGTGTGTTTTCCTATGCTAAATTTTATCAGGATTACATATATGTAAGTATTTTAAGTCTAGTTTATAAGATTAGTTAGATATAAGCAAATTTAAAATAAAATAGGTCATTTTGCATAATAGTTAATAGAACCATATCTTGTTGGATATCTATTTATGCGTAAATTTACACAGATTTCATTTCTGTCATTAAAATTTGAATCCATAATTGTATAAGGAAGTTATCGCTAAAATTATAGTTTAGTTAAGTTTTCAAATTATTTTCGACCAATCAGAAACATGGTTACATATTTAGAATTGCTTAGAAAAAATTGAAGATACGGTAACCAACAAAAGGGTATAAAAGGAATTGCCCTTGATCAGATCTCTCTCTATAATTTTGTCAGTTGTTTGAGTAGTTTAAAAATAGTGTAGTGATTTCTGTGTTTCAAGTAAGTTTACCTAACCTAAATAATTATCGGGAAGAATTTAAATACGAACGGAGAGACGAGAAATCAGGCGCAATTGTTTTTAATCCGACAATTGTTTCAAATTATGTTAGGTTACCGATACCTGTGCAATTTCTTAAAGTTCATTACGAAGTATTTTCTTACTTGTGACGATTTATGTTGAACGTTTTAAAATTTTCGTTTGTTGAATTGAATATTGGTTACGTTTTGCCAAAATAAAATCGTAATCATTTTTTCTTCATTTGTGTTTTATTTATTGCTGCGATTTCTTTTTAAACAATTTATTTGAGCCGGAACCTAAAAAAATAAAGTGACTTTAACTTAAACCTTTTACAACCATTAAATATTATTAAAACGATACAGTTAGTAATCTTTAATACATTTAAATAAAACATTATCAATTTAAAAAATTGTGGTTGGGGTGAAGCCGTAAAGTGGATAAATATTACCAGTTACCGAAGCAAAGATTATATTAGAAAGTGCCTGCATCTATTTGGAACCACCTGTGTGAAGACATCTGTTTGAATTTTGGAACATTTACATGTGAGTTATTTTTGAGTATAACCCTGTCTATTGTGTTCTTTGTTGTGTTGATTTCCTGCAATTATTATTTGTTATATGTATAGGTGTATATGTTTAAATAATACTTGTGTAAACACCTGCAAGATAAGCAAAATTTTAAATTATTTCCAAATTTTAAATTTCTTTTATCCAGTTAATATTATAAACATAAATTCAACAGGTCATTGTTTGACAATTCTGACATCTTCAATAATTGTATTCAGTAACTTTATTACGCATGCGTTAGTGTATAAATATTATCCAGATACATTTCTCACATAAAACAATTTTTATAAAGTGCAATCCACATATATCTTTTCAAACCAAATATTATTTCCCACAAAATCCTGAACCCTATCCCCATATTGAGATAAGAGCTAGTCCGGTGCATATAGGTATTCAAATATAATTATATATTAATTACATTATTTAATACCCTCACATATTAATATCATCCCAATATATATATATATATATGTGTGTGTGTGTGTGTGTGTGTGTGTGTGTGTGTGTGTGTGTTAGGTTACTAAGTATCTGCGTAATTTTATATGATTTTAATTTTTCTGTATTTTATGTAAGTGAAGCACTATTGTTCAAGTTAAACAAGTTTTGATATCATTTTTAAAAATAATATATAATATATAAAATAAATGTTACGTTATTTAATTATATTAAACAAATTAACAATACTTTAAATTTAAAAGATAGCCGTAAATTAACTGCTAAGTTCCTAAGATGTTTGTAAAAGCAAGAAATATTGCCTTAAAAAAATTATGAAATATTGACAATTTTATGTATCTTAGAAGTATTATATTATAATTTTTATTTCATACCAATACATTATAAACAAATAACCCTTAATTACCGTAACAGTAACTCCCTAGGGAGTTTTAGTAGGGAATTATAGATCTATAACTTCCTTTAATGTATTTTGACAAATATTTGCAAGCTTGTCAGTTGATACATCCATGGTAACAATGCCTACTTAATTTTTAAACGTTCGTTCAATTTTAATAACCAACAAAATTTTGTTTTTATATTTCATTATCAGTTTATCGAAAATACTCGAAGACATGATCACCTAACATTGAACGGACTCTTATGGCTATAGGTGAGAATTACGATGCTGATAGTAAATCGCGGAAAACCCCGAGAAGACCCTTTCGAAGAAGAAGACTTTTGATTTTTACTAGACTGGGATACGTGGCGAACATAACTTGGATGCTATATACCATGACCCCTTGCATCCGGCAGGGTTTTCGGGTATAACACCTTTAGCTAACACTGTAAAAGGTAGATATGGTGAAGTGTCAAATTGGCTGCAGGCTCAGGAGCTTATATGGTGCATAAACCAGTCAGAAAAAAGTTTCCGCGCAATAGGTATATTGTGAGCAACATTTACGAGCTGTGGCAAGCGGATCTTTGTGATATGCGAACTTTAAGTAAACACAATAGTGGCTACAATTAGATACTAACGGTCATTGATGTGTTTAGCAAGAGGGCTTGGGCGAGAGCTCTTAAAACGAAGACAGTAGCATCTGTAATTGAAGCATTCACCGATATTTTTCAGGAAAGTGATAATACACCGGTAAATCACAGACGGATAAAGACAAAGAGTTTGTGGCGGGCTGTATACAAAACTTTTTCAAAAAATATTAATTTCTATGTAACAAATGACCCTGACGTAAAGGCATCTGTAGTTGAAAGATTTAATAAAACATCGAAAAGAAAGATGTGCCGTTATTTTACCTACAGGTATATTGATGAACTCCAAAAACTTGTGACTACTTACAGCAATAGCCCTCATTCAAGTATAAAAATGGCCCCTGCGGATGTAAACGATAAAAACATTTTGGAATTGTGGAATAACCTGTACGCGAAAGGCTTAGGCACAGCACGTCATCCTAAATATAAAGTCGGTGAAAATGTCACAATAGGGATATCAAACGAACTGGAATGAGGAAGTTTTTACTATTAGTGCAGTGATAAAAAGAAGACCTCTAGTTTATCGCATAAGCGATCTTAATAACGATCCTGTAGTGATTACCTTTTACGAGGGGAATTGCAAGTTGTTCCGGTTGATAAAAGCACCCTATTCGAAGTCGATAAGATTGTAGTATAGAAGGGTTGCGGACGACATAAACAATACCTGGTCAAGTGTCGTGCATACAGTGATAAATTTAAGTTGGGTATTAGCTTGGCAGCTGAGAGACACATAAAAATGGAGTTTGATCTTTCCTTATTAAGTAATAGTTCTATGAAGTATTTTCCTGACAATACGTCGTCAAGTTTTATTACACAACTGCCGAAACGAATAAGACTAACAGGGTCATAGGTTGTAGGCATATCAGAGATTCAGTACCTTTGTTCTTTTGCCGCTGTAAGTATGGCAGACAATTTAATTTATTGTAGAACTGGTCCACCCGCAGGAGAAGAGGATGTGTTAGAGAGGATATTAAAAAAGGCTGCATCACATTTTCAACACAACGACAAGAAAGTCATTTATATTGAGGACGGCTGGTATGTGTTACATTTTGCATCGGGGAATTATGCAGCATTAGAGGAAATTGCCAATAAGTTAAATAACCACGAGCTAATAAGTAAATTGCTATCAATCGAATACCATAACCTAACTAAGTGCGTCATTACGAAATTCAAAACATCCCTCTTGATATTCGGATTCTCACATTTAGCCTTATAGTTCGGTTATCGGCCGTATCAAACCATAGCTATCGAACCAATACCCCCGTACCTCGCTAGTATATGGATAGGATTACCAACGCAGATGTTTGTTTATTGCGACATTGTTGAACCGCAAATTGTGGGTGATGTTTTATCTACGCTTATGCGTGTAATGAACATTACTTGAGAAAACTATGCTTACGAGAGTCATAAATATGTGGTTTTCTCGCCTGCACACTACATACTAATGATGGTACGGGACTTTGAAAATATCGAGATTAATATAAAAGCAGATACGGGTGCAGTAATGCCATTCGAGTTTGGGACGTTGTGCCTGAAGCTACACTTTAAGAAAGTGCAATAATGGTTTGTCCTTATCAGTAATATTATACGAACCAGGCCGGTAACGGTATCGGCTCCATCTACAGAGGCGCACCATATCAATGTGGTCACGGAATACGAAGCTGGTTAGGTAGTATATTTAGAAGTATAATACCGCTATTTAAGTCTGGTGCAAAGGCTATTGAAAAAGAACCCCTCAGAACGTGTGCCAATATTCTTGGTGACATCATAGAGGATCGACCTGTTACATAATCGCTTCAAGAAATATTTCACGAGGCAGGTAAAATCTTAAGCGTAAGCCGATGAGAAGATTTATAAAATGCAGAATGGTTCGGGCTGTAAAAGAGTACGTCTGGCTGGTAATAACAACCTCCACCGAGAACCGTTGCTAAGAATAAGAAACCTACTTATGACGATATATTTTGAAGATAATAATAATGACTGTTCTACATGCCCAATCATGTGAATGTGTCAAGTCCGAATTGGATTTGTTCGCTTTACCGTCGACGCAGACAAGTATTGCGAGTGGTGAATGGATAATTTAGAAGCCCTTATCAGCTCTTAGTGATGACGCCCCAATAGAGTTTGTAGTGTCCGGAATAGATTTAAGTGAGACCGTGTTGTACATTACAACTAAAGTTCTAAAGCAAGACGATACTGCACTTACTGATACAGACGTTGTAGCGCCGGTAAACAACTGGATGCATTCGCTTTTCTCACAAGTGGAAATTTATTTAAGGATGGTATCACAATCAAACAACACCTACGCCCACCGCTCATGTATCGAGGCGTTGCTAAATTATAGAAGGGAGGCCAAGAGTTCCCATCTAGGTTGTAACTTATGGCACAATGATACAGCCGGGCAGATGAATAAGCTGGGACCCGCAAATAACGGTGTCTCAAAACTACTTTCAGCAACCAGTAAAAGATTGAGATGAGTGGCCACGTGCACTAGGATTTGTTTAATCAAGAACAGTTTCTCATAAGCGGTGTTCAGTTAAAGGCTAAGTTTCTACGATCAAGAGACACCTTTAGTCTAATGGCGGCGCACGGTTCAACTTACAAGACGCGAATTATGGACGCTATAGTTCACTGGTAAGACGTATGCGGATCAACCGCACCATTCTAATTGCACACGATAAAGCTTCAGAAACAACAGCAGCAAATTACCCAGTTACTAAGACCGACGTAAAAGTGTTAACTATACCTGCAGGCAAAATCATTGAATAATGTCTTCCTGGGTCAGTTACCTAAACGATACATCGTAGGTTTTGTCGCAAATAAAGCCTTCAACGGTGATTACTCCTCAGATCCATTCAATAATCATCACAGGAATATTAACTATATGTCGTTATATATTGTGTCAGGTTGCGTTGACGCACCCTGTATGCAGGATGTTATAATGACGTGTATGACGTGTTTTGAGTGCGAGTGTACTGAGTTTGAACGAAGAAAAAAAATTTTTTTTTGTGTGTATGCATAATGTATGTGGGTGTGTGATCATCATCAATCAGCCTCTCGCATCCACTGCAGGATATAGGCCTCCCTCATTTCTGCCCACTGTCTTCTGTCTTGAGCGCTCTGCATCCAGTTTGTAGTCATTCTCCTGATATCATCCGTCCATCGCGTGGGAGGTCTTCCTCTGTTTCTTTTGTCAGCCCTTGGTCTCCACTCGAGCAGCCTTTTTGTCCATCGTCCATCTGTCATGCGGGCCACATGTCCAGCCAGTTCCATTTGAGTTTTGCCATCTGATAGATAACATCCGTGACTCCTGTTCTCGCCCTTAGGTCTTCATTTCTTATGTGGTCACGAGTGACACACAAGCATCGATCTTTCCATCCTACGTTGGGCTACTCTAAGTTTCTTAGCGGATGTGGCTGTCAGAGTCAAAGTTTCGGCACCGTAGGTCATCACCGGTAGAACGCATTGATTGTAGGCCTTTCGCTTCAGACACATTGGGAGATTGCTCTTAAACACGTCCCTCATTTTGCCAAATGCAGCCCAAGAGAGCGTAATTCTTCTTCTTAATTCACATGTCTGATTGTCTCTCGAGATTTTATCTCATGACCAAGGTATGTGTATTTATCCACCAACTCAACTCTGCCTCCCGTCACCAATAGCAATATTCCCACTAGGAACCAGATTTGTCATATATTTCGTTTTCGATATATTAATTTTTAAACCAACCCGCGCACATACGTGTGTGATACGCCACTGGAAATTTAGGAGAAATATAATTCAGTATGTAGATACGTGTATTTGAATATTATAGAGACTTTAGTGTTGGAATGATTAGATTCTGATGAATGTAAATGTGAAGAGAAATTTGTCGATGGGACGATAATGCTTGCCACTGTATTGCTACTGTTTTGCTACTTGATAAAGAATGGAATGTTGGTGGAAAAGGAGTAATTTTGGTCAGAAGATGTGAAGTATTAGTGTAGAATGTTTTAGAAAATATGTAGAGAAAGATTGGGTATGTTTAAGTGGTAATTTCAGAAAGTTTTCGTAATGTTGTGCAATTGTTTTGAGAATATATGTATGTATATGGGATTTGAGACCTTAGACGGTACTTATTTTTGCAAATGTTGCGGAAGGAGATCGAGCGCAGGTTGGAGATAAATGTTGAAAGTTGCGTAATGGTCCAGAGTGGCTACTGAATGAATGTAATGACGAAAAATGATTTCTTCATGAAGTAATTGTAAAATTTGTAAGTAAAAACAAATATGGCGATGTATTGTAGTTATGAGCGTGGTTGTACAGATGGTAGTAGCTATCGGCACTATGAAATTTTGAATGAATACTATTGGAGAATATAACGTGGAAGGAAGACATGTTTAAAGATGGATGACTGAAGTTATAAATAGGAAAGTCAGGGATTGACGGAGCTTTTTCGTTTTGGCTGTTGCCTGTGGTGAATGTTGGGGAGACGCGCGCGAGGTGTAGTGTGGTTTAGAATGGGTTGTTGGAGTTATGTTTGTGAATAATATTGAAGGCAGTCATTGTTTAAACAACTGCGTTACCCGAAAGGGATGAATCGTATAAGACATTCATAAATAAACAATTAATTAAATTGGATTGAAGATAAAATTAGTTTGTTTGTTTTCAAGAAAGTAAAAAGTGCGTAAGCAGATTTATAAAAAGTTAACAGTTATTACGTTAGTGTTAAGTGCAGCGCGTGTTCTTGTACCGATATTTAGTTAAAATTATTTATGGGACCACCTTTAAGTAAACGAAAATTTTCGTAGTAAATTAAGCCAATGTTAAGGTACTTTTATGTGATATTAAAAGTTTATTTGTGTAAGGAAGTACGAAACTTTCCTAAAGGTTGCTAAAAATTTTAACAGGCAACCAAACGTATACAGATTATTACGTGTTATTGGACTATTTGTGAGTACAGAAAGGAATAAGTGTTTGTGAAATTGTGAAGCACTGGTTATGTGGCTTCATGCAATTTAAGGATTACAAATGGACTACAAATAATTGATTTACGGGAAGAAAGAAGAAAGAAAAGCGTAGGATAAATGGACAATTTTAAGTAAGGATTATATTTAAGTACTTTGAAAGTTTAGTAAAGCACGATTATCTTTTTGTTTAGTTCATTTGCGTAATGTTGGGTAATTATTAATTAGTTTAGAAGCGAAAAGATAATCGTTCTCGAGTTATATGGTTTTGATTGGTTGTTTTAGTATTAAGAATTTTGCAGAAATTGGTAGTGACGTGTGGTTTTGATTTTCAACCACGCTGTAGTGGTATATGTAAATATACTTGTGTTTGTTTCTTTGTCATTTGTTTATTGTTTTATGCAGGCCAATATATATATTTATCGTTAAATTTTTATTTTGTTGTTTATTTAGCCAGGTATGAGACATATTTGTGACGATTACTTAATTGGTGACCTAGTAGTTTTTGACAAGTTAAAATGTAAACTTTGCATATTTTGGATTTTAAGATTAATGAACAACCTGAAAGGTTATATTTGCCAGGTTGATTGCAAAAATTTTCATGTTAGTTTCATTAGCGCAACACACAATTAACGGATCAGCTGTTGTTTTAAAAATTTCATTAAGTTTAACTATAAAAGTTGGAGCTTTGAGAACTTACCTATTTACGAATGCCAGTACGATTCAGAAATGTTATGGAAATTAAATTAAATTTAAAAGATATCGTTCATGTTAGGAATTTTAAAAATTAATTACCGTTCCTTGAATGAACTTGAATACTTGTATACGAGGTGTATTCAAAAAGTTTTTAATAACCTGGGCAGTACTAAATATATTGTAGTTTGAGTTGAATTGTTTTGGACGAGTGTTTGTTTTAGAACCCTCGTGTAAGAGTTTACTGAGTAAGCACAATCCTACTTTCCACAATCAAGTAGGGTTAATTAACATCCAGCTTAAGACAATTACATTAGCAAAGTTTCGATTGTGGTGGCGCCTAGAGACATATTTTTTCGGACTGAGCTGTTTGAATGTAGGTGTAAGGTGTTTGAGCGTATTAATCATTCATTTTACTTATTATTTCGACCACGCCCATCTCCCTGTTAGCTGGCTTGGCAACCCGCTTACATTAGTAAGCATACACGACGCCTAGTGCGGTTTGGACGTGTAACAATTGATGGTCAACAAATTCCTACGAAGGCCTTACAACCAGACTTTACAGCTAATGGTTTACATGTAAGAACATACTGCACCTTATTCTCCGGTACGGGTATTCATATTTTGCATATCGAGAAGCGATTACCTCAACGGCTCTGTCTAAACGTCCTCGCCTAACCCCTCACTTGTCTGCAATCGCTAGCACGCACTAGGATTTGGCTAGAAACGGCTCCCTTCGCCCAGAAGTCGGTTTTGAATAAGCGCTCGTAGAAACGGTTAACTGTTTGGTGTACGCCGTGATCGAGATCGATAACCATCGGAATGTCGTCGTGAATTTTGCTTGTTAAAAGAGACAACTATAGATCTCAAGTGTCAGTGTACAGCAGCAGGTGAAAGATGACGGCTGCATACTTAGACGTACAAGGGTTTAGAGGTGTTAACAACGAATTCGTACCGAAAGAAATGGCCGTGGTTACAGATCACGGTTGGTTACTGCTGATGTTGATAAAGTCTTTTCGAGATTATTTTATATCAAAACCCATGTCAAGACAGACAGGCTGTTTAGAGGATAAATATCACGACTTGAAATGGCGGTAAGATATGTACCCTACAACGTTTTCAAGAGGAACTGATAAGAACGCTGCAGCCGTTTAACAAAATTCACATTAAGGGCAGTAAAAAAAACAGTTTTTAAGATTTCTTAACAAACCAATAGTAAACCTAGACGAGATTGGTTGTCCCTCGATTAAAAAATTGAAAAATGAAGGAAATCGCGTATAGTTGTATAAACTATAACAACGTTGAGCCTATGTGTGCACTAGAAAACGCATTACTCAAGATTGGACGCATACAAACTACAAAGATGTATGCGGTACAAGTGTTGAACCGTTTGAAATCTGTCCCCAGCCTCAAGAATGTGTTTCGACTTATACAGCGCTTCTAATCAATTACCTATGCAACCACCTAACCTTGTGCAATTATTGCAAACATGGATCCAGCAAACAAACCAGGCCAGCATTGGACTGCTATCTACATTGACGAGAATAGTAACGGGGAGTATTTTGACTCTTTTCCTGACCCCCGCTAGGTTACCATTACGTTTCCTTAAGAAGAATTGTAAATGGCTCCATTACAACAAAACGACGCTGCAGGATTACCATTCGGATGTGTGTGGACTTTATGCGATGTTTTTGTATTTTAGAATGAATAACTTACGTAACAAGAGCGGAGAGAGAGTACACGTTCAACTTCTATTACAAAAAACATTCGCTAGTTTAAAGACTCTCAACTAGATGGTGTCACAAACAAACTCTAATTAGTCTAAGGGGGCCACGACAAAAGGGTGCAGACCCGAACACAAGTTCTTATATCTGTCTTACAAGTTGGCATCAGGGTCCCGCTGAACGGATTTTGGTTTTGACCTTAGACTCCAAGGGTAGGCCCAAGGCCAACTCCAATGGCAAGTCCCAAGGTCAAGCTCAAGGTCAAACCACCCCATCACGTGACCGCCAAAGTTAACCCCAAGGTCAACTCCAAGGCAGGCCCGAGGTCAAACCTCAACGTCAAATTACGCCTCCACGCGGTCGTCAAGGTCAACAGTGAAAAGGCGAGGTGTCGGACTACTACTAGTGGTGTCTGTGTAGTTTCCAAGTGAAAGGTTGATGTTAAAAATATGACACAAGGCGTGTGAGAGATGATGTAAGTGCAGAGGGAAGAAGGGTTATTTGGCGGTTAATTAGTCAGTTTTTAAATTGGATAGCAAAGTTAAGAGGTGTAAGCTCGCGCGGTCACGTTTGCTTGAGTTAAGTATCGTACCTGAGATTTGTGAATATTTCGTAGGGGTTGTTTACCCAAACCTGTTGGTGGATATTGTAGTGATTCACCGTCCTAGGAAGTTTATGATACAAAGTTCGGTTAGATAACTAGTTTCATTCGCGAGTGTTTAACTTTGCAATATTTAGTGTTTGTTTATGCGTGTTCTTTATAAAATGCATTTGGGTTTGCATTAATGTAGAAATAGCATAAAGGAGGCTGTTGACCAAGCACGTGTTTCGATAACACGCTTTATCGCCTTGAAGGCGCGCAGATATTTTTGAAGATTTTACACATTTTACAGATTTTACAGATTTTACAGATTTTACAGATTTTACAGATTTTACAGATTTTACAGATTTTACAGATTTTACAGATTTTACAGATTTTACAGATTTTACAGATTTTACAGATTTTACAGATTTTACAGATTTTACAGATTTTACAGATTTTACAGATTTTACAGATTTTACAATTTTACAGATTTTACAGATTTTACAGATTTTACAGATTTTACAGATTTTACAGATTTTACAGATTTTACAGATTTTACAGATTTTACAGATTTTACAGGTTTTACAGATTTTACAGATTTTACAGATTTTACAGATTTTACAGATTTTACAGATTTTACAGATTTTTTACAGATTTTACACATTTTACAGATTTGACAGATTTTACGGTTTACAGATTTTACAGTTTACAGATTTTACAGTTTACAGAGTTTACAGAGTTTACAGGTTTTACAGGAGTTGGAGGCCGCGTAAGCTAGGTGAGTATTTGACTGTTTAAACTGGCTGTACTTTGCGTACGCTCAGGTGATCTTTCTCCATTTTGAATATAATAAGTCTGGCGCCCACTATTAATGACAATTCGGTTAGATTTAAAGTGCGACTTGATGATGATGATGATAATACTGCGAGATACCCTAATTATTAAGATTCCGTAACAGCCCCCGTAACCCTTATTTCCCACTGAGCTCTCGGAACCCTTCCGTTATCTGTTACGTCCGGTGTAATTCCGTTTTTACCTGTAACAATACCATCACAGCTTAAACAACTGATATTTAAGAAGAATCAGCATAAGTCAAAGCCTTTAAGGTCTGTAAAGAGTGTTATTGTGGTGAAAGCTAAGACAATTTTCTAAATTTTAAGTACATGTGCAGACTTCCAGAAGGTCTATCATGTTAGATACGGAGGTCTTTTACTCGATTAATTGTGCAAATCCTCTAATGTAGCAAAAATACACAAAACTTTGTGTTAAGAGTTATTATTATAATAAGGGTTATACATTGTTCGCTGTAAATGAGCAAGGAATTAAAGATAAATTGTTTGAATTAGGATTATTTTCTAAAGAACTTAATATAAATATATTTTGTGTAACTGGAAGTTAGTTACGTGGAGTAGACATTTTAGGTAATACTTGCTCTATTAAAGGTTTTAAAACTGCAGATTATTGTTGTAACAAATGTTTCAACGAGAAGGTGCAATTAAGTACTTAAAGGATGACATTAAGTTTGACGCACTTTCAGGTTTTTCTGACTTGCTGTTAGAGAAAACCGTAAAGTTGTGAAGTTTCGTAAGTGTGATATAGACAAAGTTTAGTAGTGGTAATTCTTCTGAAGAACTACACAGCAATCTATATTTGCTCTAAGAAGCTTTTGTCATTAAGTCGCCTAACTTTTGTGGTGTTAACTTGCTTTTGAATGTTTGAAGCAAGAATCGCATTCAGGCAACGGTACAGGTAGCTGTCTGACGGAATTGCTTTAGCGGAGAAAGAATATCGCGAGCTTGGACAGGTTTTTGCACGTATTTTGTTTAATGGTTAATAATTAAAAGGGTAATAATTCGGCAATCATGTCTCCATTATTGAATTGAATTGATATCTAGAGGATTATTACGTCACCCTTCGATTGCACGTTTAGTAGTAACTTTAAACCGGCGTGCTCTTAGTTCATTCATCCTGGTTTTCTTTGTAATGACGATCTTAAATTGGTTTGTCTGTTATTTTGAATAAAGGTGTATTGTTATTATAAATACATTAAAGCACCCCATAGGTTAAAGATTAAAAAACCAAAAAGATCAATTTAACAATAACCAAGAAAGCGGGTCGGTTACAGTCGAACACAATACGATTACAGCCTTAAGATTTGACTTATCTGTTTTGAGATCAGGGGAAAGCACCAAAATGGTGGCCCCCATTACGAATCAATAGAATGCTTCGTGTCATTATTCCATTTCCTTAATTTTAACTAGTGTCAATAACCTGTAAACACCAACGTGGCCCTTCGGTTTATCCGTAAAAATTGTTAAAATACTGAAAGACAGCATTGTATTTCCATTAACTCACTTATATAATCAGTACATTCAAACTTCCCTGTATGGTAATTTTACTAGTCTTTTATAAAATTTTTTAGGTTCTGATAAAAAAGTAACCGGGTTTATTGTTTTGAACAAAATCTTTAGCGAAAAGCAATTTGCATACAGGAAAGGTAAATTTACTACTCTAGGGGTCACTAAACTAGTACAATCAATATCACATTCTTTTGATGGGAAACAATTAATAGCGCAGCGTTTATTGGCCGTACAAATGCGTTCGATAGCGTTGATCACAATGTATTATTAAATAAGAAAACATGTTGATCAAATCTTTCAGCAAAATAGGGTGTCCCAAAAAGTTCAGTATTCAGACCTGCATTAAACCTGTATTAAAACAACACAAAGAATTAAAGAAAATATAAACTATATAAACTTCAAGTAGATAACGTCAGTTTTGTTCGAATCGCCTGATCAAGAAGTAAAAATCTTAAAAATGGCTCGTGTGCTCTGGCCGAAACGTCGCCAACATAAACACAGTTCTCAGCAGAATTACACCAGCAGCAATAACACGTGGGAATATACACAGAAACCTGGAGAAACATGTATATATATATATATATATATATACACAGGGTGAGGCATCTAAGCTCCGTCGGTTTGTATACGAAAAATGGTAAAATATTTTTGAAATCTTTTTTTTTATTATCGTGTAGATTCATTAGGAGCACGTTTTAAAATTATTTTCGAATATGCAGGGTGGTCCATAAAAGTTTTACGCATCAAAGTTATGAAAGTTTAAATGGGACACCCTATATATGATTGCATATTTCGATTCTGTGGACTAAATAAAGGTCACTTACTGGTATAATCCCTAGGTCTAACTCCACCTGTTGTCGAGATATTTCATTATTTGTGAGAATGTAGATCGAAATTCAAAATAACTTTCTGTTTTACGTACTCGAGGAATTTTTTTCAAATGTTTTTCATTGTTTACTGAAAGCATCAAACTTCAAAATCCACAGAAGTTATTATCACATCATTCGATTTCGGTACATACAAACTAATCCCTTTGCCTACTTTTAAACAAATTTATTCTATAACCCCCATTTATATTTCGTTTACACAACCAAAACACCTTGTACACGTTTATACAAAATTATTGTATATCATTCGACTCATTTCAAATCATCCGTGAAGATTTCAATCTCATTTCATATTTTCATTTGCAAAGTATTCAATTTTCAGCATTAAACATTCTTAACTTCCTGAAACTACAGTATCATTCAATTAAAGAAATAATTTTAATTGAATCAGGTGTTCGTTAAACTACTTTAAGCCCTTTAGTACTTTGTATATAATCCACCAGAATAAACTAAGTACTCACCTGCATTACATTGCTTAGGATCCTGTTACACCGCACACAATTCACTACACATCTTTTGTGTTTTCACTGTAATTACCACATTCACTTACTTGTACCGCACATGGTTTCAATTTTATATTTGTAGCCATCAGCAATAGAGCGCACCTTTAGTTGACACGGGATAATGCTATCAGTAGCATCCGGAGAATTAACACCCAACACCAAATATTACAATAATTTTCATATTAGGTTTAATTTGTTTATTGAGCGAATTCCTGTATTTTACATCATTTTAATCTGAATAAAACTGTTATAAACCAACAGATTTTAATTTCCAAGATAGGCCACCTAACATACACAAAGGTAGTGAAAGTTGTGAACTCGCCCTGAGGGTCCTAGAGCGGACAGAAAATAAAAATCTATTTTGAAAAACTAAGGAGCAATACAGGTTTTCTGTC